>JALBXZ010000353.1:0-41794 GCA_027580255.1 Therioaphis trifolii | reverse complement strand
AAAATAGGAGCCGTTGTAAAACTACTATCGGTATCAAAAATGATACATTATCAAAGTATTTACATTATATATACCAAGCGTTCGGCTCGAGGAGCTCCGCCCCTCGGCCAGGACACCGACGAAAGTAGGATACGGCTTTTCTTTGAAAACACACATTTATACAATGAACGTATAGAGGATAAATCTAGAGGTCGGTTATTAGAGTGATGTAAAGAGTAATACTGGTCAGTCGGGACGGAAAAAAAACTATTTTGAGATATTTTTTATCTTTTTTATATTTTAAATATTGAGAACGCCGCCGTAAGTAGGATACAGTTTTTTTAACGTCTAGATCGAACGCGTGTATGATAAGTCTAGAGGTTGGTGTATTGGAGTGACGTATAGAATAATGACAGAACCTCAGTGGCCGGTGTGAAAAGCCTTTCGGGATCAAAAGTATAAACATGATAAATTTTATTTACACGGACACCGCCGAAAGCGTTAGGTTTAACTACTCGATTTAACGTATATGGGTCGTGTCTAGAAGTCGGCTCATTAGAGTGACGAAAATAGGAGCCGTTGTAAAACTACTATCAATTTTTTTTTTACCAGGATACTGCGAAAAGCGGGAGACTCATTCCAAATGTTTGGCTCGAGGAGCCCCGCTTTTTTACCATTTTTTTTACCCGGGCCGCCGCGAAAAGCTTTAGGTTTAACGTATATGGGTTGTGTCTAGAAGTCGGTTTATTAGAGTGAGGAAAATAGGAGCCGTTGTAAAACTACTATCGGTATCAAAAATGATACATTATCAATGTATTTACATTATATATACCAAGCGACCAAGGACACCGACGAAAGTAGGATACGGTTTTTCTTTGAAAACACACATTTATACAATGAACGTATAGAGGATAAATCTAGAGGTCGGTTATTAGAGTGATGTGAAGAGTAATTCTGGTCAGTCGGGACGGAAAAAAAAATATTTTGAGATATTTTTTATCTTTTTTATATTTTAGTTATTGAGAATTCCGCCGTAAGTAGGATACAGTTTTTTTAACGTCTAGATCGAACGCGTGTAGGATAAGTCTAGAGGTTGGTGTATTGGAGTGACGTATAGAATAATTCTAGTCAGTCGGTTCGGAAACAAAAGCTATTTAGTTATTTATTCGGCCAAGACATCGTCGAAAGTAGCATACAGGTTAGGTTTAACGTCTCGATTTCACGTATATGGGTTGTGTCTAGAAGTCGGCTCATTAGAGTGACGAAAATAGGAGCCGTTGTAAAGCTACTATCGGTATCAAAAATGTTACATTATCAATGTATTTACATGATATACCAAGCGTTCGGCTCGAGGAGCTCCGCTCCTCGGCCAGGACACCGACGAAAGTAGGATACGGTTTTTCTTTGAAAACACACATTTATACAATGAACGTATAGAGGATAAATCTAGAGGTCGGTTATTAGAGTGATATAAAGAGTAATTCTGGTCAGTCGGGACGGAAAAAAACTGTTTTGAGATATTTTTTATCTTTTTTATATTTTAGTTATTGAGAACGCCGCCGTAAGTAGGATACAGTTTTTTTAACGTCTAGATGGAACGCGTGTAGGATAAGTCTAGAGGTTGGTGTATTGGAGTGACGTATAGAATAATTACAGAACCTCAGTGGCCGGTGTGAAACGCCTTTCGGGATCAAAAGTATAAACATGGTAAATTTTATTTACACGGACACCGCCGAAAGCGTTAGGTTTAACTACTCGATTTAACGTATATGGGTTGTGTCTAGAAGTCGGCTCATTAGAGTGACGAAAATAGGAGCCGTTGTAAAACTACCATCAATTTTTTTTTTACCAGGACACTGCGAAAAGCGAGAGAGTCATTCCAAAAGTTTGGCTCGAGGAGCTCCGCTTTATTATCAATTTTTTTTACCGGGACGCCGCGAAAAGCGTTAGGTTTAACGTATATGGGTTGTGTCTAGAAGTCGGTTTATTAGAGTGAGGAAAATAGGAGCCGCTGTAAAACTACTATATAATCTACTATAATAAGATAAATCTAGAGGTCGGTTATTAGAGTGATGTAAAGAGTAATTCTGGTCAGTCGGGACGGGAAAAAAACTATTTTGAGATATTTTTTATCTATTTTATATTTTAGTTATTGAGAACGCCGCCGTAAGTAGGATACAGTTTTTTTAACTTCTAGTGGCCGGTGTGAAACGCCTTTCGGGAAAAAAAGTATAAATATGATAAACTTTATTTAAACGGACACCGCCGAAAGCGTTAGGTTTAACTACTCGATTTAACGTATATGTGTTGTGTCTAGAAGTCGGCTCATTAGAGTGACGAAAATAGGAGCCGTTGTAAAACTACTATCAATTTTTTTTTTACCAGGACACTGCGAAAAGCGAGAGAGTCATTCCAAAAGTTTGGCTCGAGGAGCTCCGCTTTATTATCAATTTTTTTTACCGGGACGCCGCGAAAAGCGTTAGGTTTAACGTATATGGGTTGTGTCTAGAAGTCGGTTTATTAGAGTGAGGAAAATAGGAGCCGCTGTAAAACTACTATATAATCTACTATAATAAGATAAATCTAGAGGTCGGTTATTAGAGTGATGTAAAGAGTAATTCTGGTCTGTCGGGACGGGAAAAAAACTATTTTGAGATATTTTTTATCTTTTTTATATTTTAGCTATTGAGAACGCCGCCGTAAGTAGGATGCAGTTTTTTTAACGTCTAGATCGAACGCGTGTAGGATGAGTCTAGAGGTTGGTGTATTGGAGTGACGTATAGAATAATTGTGGTCAGTCGGTTCGGAAACAAAAGCTATTTAGTTATTTATTCGGCCAAGACATCGTCGAAAGTAGCATACAGGTTAGGTTTAACGTCTCGATTTCCCGTATATGGGTTATGTCTAGAAGTTAATATTGAATATTGAAAACTTACTTATAAATACTAAATACCTAAAGGTCTTACACATCAAAGCCAATGTATTTCACCACTATCAAAAATGGTTTATATTCTACATGGGTGGATAATTGTTATGAAAATTTCTACGACTAAACTTTAAGACACAAATACTGCAATAAGTTAGTGAACACAATTCATGCAAAAAATTTTGTTTAAACATTATTATAGTTGAAAAAGATCAACTTTATATTTTTATGATGATAATGAAATAAAATGCAAAGAAATGTTCAAATAGAAAGTGTAAATAAAACTGTGTTTTAAAAATGATGAATGTGCCTAAATTAATAAAATTCTTTGTAAAGCTCAGTTGATGTAATGAACATTATTTTTACTCACCGTAAGAAAATTTGAGTGCTCCACAATAAACATAAATAAATAAATTTGTATAAATTGACTGTAATTACAGTACCAAACAGTAAATGCAAACAGATTTGATTAGATTTATTCATGTGAATTGGATAAGGGCAATGGAAGTAACTATCAACTTAATTATTATTATATATTATTTTTATATAAAATCAAGCAAAGAGATGCAAGTTGAATCAAAATTATGAACTAACATGTTAACCATTTTTTGAACAGCTACTTAGGTCTGGTCAAAATATATTATACCCAATTTTGCTAAGAGAAAATCATTTTTATTGTAAATGTATATTACCATAGACAAAAGCCGATAAGGTACGGGTCAATTGAGTATTTACTATAGCATTTTCACATAATAGTTCTAACTACAATTTACAATTAGTGTTTTCTAAAGAATCATAATTCAGGGCTCTGAAGTTATGCACTTAAAAATTCCAAAATATGCGCTAACAATGGCACGAAAAAATGAAAAATAAGAATTTAACTTGAAAAAATTTAACAAAATCTAAAAAAAAAAAATATGCACTAAAAATCTCTTAATATTTTGTATTTAACATAATAATTATATGTAGTCGAGTAATGAATAATAATTGTTATGAAAATTTCTACAACTAAACCAAGCTTACTTAAAAAAAACTTTAAGACACTAATAATGCAATAAGTTAGTGAACTATTGTTTAAACATTATTATAGTTGAAAAAATATCAACTTTATATATTTTGATAATAAAATAAAATGAAACAAAAGGTTCATACAGAAAGTGTTAATAAACAGTGTTTTAAAAATGAAGGTGAACATATAATGAACATTTTTTTTTACTAATATAGATTGTATGTAATTACTATAGATTGAATCAAAATTGAACGGCTGAGTAGAAAAAGGATAATATTCCAAAAATACATAAAATAAATATTCCAGCTCATTTAATGTTTTTTACTAAAAAAAAGTTAACCATTAAGATCTCATATTTTTGGAGGTTAAAGCTAATGTATTAGGTTACGTATGTTGTGCAAATAAGTTATCAATTCAAGTAAAAACTAAGGAAATTAACAGTTATTTTTATTTTCCGAAAATTCGATTTTTGGAATATTATCCTTTTTCTACTCAGCCGTTCAATTATGAACTAACATTTCATACATTTTTTGAATAGCTACATAAGTCTGGTCAAAATATATGATACCCATTTTCCCAAGAGAAAATCTTTTTTATTGTAAATGTATATATTACCATAGACAAAAGCCAATAAGGCACGGGTCAATTGAGTATTTACTATAGCATTTTCACATAATAGTTCTAACTACAATTTACAATTGAAAATAGCAATCAGTATTTATTAAAAGGTTTATACAAAAAAATAAAAGTATACATTTACATATACGGTTTTTTTTATAACAATAACCCTAACATTGTTAGTATTGTGGAAATTAGTTTTTTTAGACGTGGAAAGCTCTTATTGTGACTACTCGATAACGTATTGTAGTTGAATACAGCAGTTAATAAGTACAATCAGATTCTGAAAAAAAATTATGTATGTACAATTAATATAATTTTTTAACGTTTTGTGGGTATAATTTTTGTAAGGCGACCATAGTATTAATGAGTTGAAATCACAACAAACTGGTACCTATAATAATGAAACGCTTTAAGTTAAACGAAGGGAAAAAAAGGTATTTAAATATCATAGATGTGATAGAGTCATTGTGTGTGGAAATGTGAAATAAAAAAATTCTGTATGTTATTGCATCATAACTACTGCTATTATTAAAACAATAATTATAATATGTTCGACATTAGTTACGAATTCGCATGAAAGCGAATTCGCATCCAGAGAGAACCACGTGGAGGTTGTCGAACCTTCTCTCCGCCCCCCATTTCCAATATACGGAAGTAGATGCTACCATATGTGTCCATTTAGCCCTTCTCCAATCAGTAAAGTAATATTCCATGAGACAATCAAAATAATATGTATGTATGTATGTATGTAAGTATAGAGATAATCTAGTGGCCGGTGTAAAACTATTATCGTTTAGATAATAAGAAACGGTTAAGATAATAAAAAAATAATTGTGTGTATTAGTTTTATAAGGGGGCCGTAGTATTTATTAAAGAGTTAAAATCACATTAAACTGGTACGTATAATAATGAAACGCTTTAAGATAAACGAATGGAAAAAAAGGTATTTAAATTTAAAATATTATAAATGTGATACAGTCATTGTGTGTGGAAATGTAAAATAAAAATTTCATTGGACGTATAGTGGCTAAGTCTAGAGGTCGGTATTATGAAAGACGTATAAAGCTCTCGATGTATAATATTAGATAAATTTCACAGCCAATGTATTTCACCAAAGTCAAAATTGGTTGATATCATCTACATGGGTAGATAATTGTTATGAAAATGTATTTTTTTTAAAGCTACCTTTTTTTTTCTTTTTTTTAGCGTTAATAACATATATTATGGGTATTATTATATTTTAGGTATTTTTTTATAATCATTTGACAAAAGTATTATATACATATATATTTTATGAAAGCAACACCAGGGACATTTTAATCAGGTAGAATTGTATTTCAGACTATTTTGTAGAGCGGACTAACTCCGTGGGTCCCGTCTTTCCATCAAGGAAGACTAACACCGTGGGTCCCGTCTTTCCATCAAGGAAGACTAACGCCGTGCGCCCCACTGACATTGGTCAGCTAGCTAAATGGGTCCCGTCTTTCGACTAACGCCATAACACATCGGGTCCCGTCAACGCGTCTACGCCATAGACTGATTTAAAAGAAAGGGCTAAATTCACATATCATACCACCAGGAAGCCTAAAGCACTTCTCGGTATACGACGTTCTTGGTGACGAACCTGCCTTTGTCGTCTGCACACAGGCCAACTTTGATGGAACCCGAGTTTCTGACTCGTGAAAAAGCCACGTACAGCTGACCGTGTGTGAATACCGGACACGGTAGCAACAAACCGACTCGATCAAACGTTTGGCCCTGGGACTTGTTGATCGTCATGGCGAACGATAACCGCACGGGAAATTGAACGCGCCGCATGACAAAAGGTAGATCGTCTTCCCCGCTGGACGTGAGCGGTATGGCCGGAACGATTACCTCGTCTTGCGCATCGCCTGTACCAGACAACAACCTCGCTTTGAAGTTGTGTCGCCGCAACTGGGTGACCACCAACCTCGTACCGTTACAGAGTCGCCTCTTGGGATCGAGGTTCCGGAGCAACATTACGACGGCGCCGACTTTTAAGACCAACTTGTACGGTGGAAGACCGTCCGGTTCCAGACTGTTGAGAAACTCTGTCGGATAATTGGCCACTTCGTCAGGATCGTCGACCACCACGGTATCAATGGCGGTGTAGACCCTGGCGTCACCTACGACCCGCGCGTTCAGCACGTCGCGATTGACCTGTCTGCAATGTTCGTTCCTAGGACAAAGAATGATTCTCCGAGCAAAGTCGTCGACGTTAGCCAACGACATTCGCCGCGGATAAACGAAATTCACCAGATCCGGTACGTTACAAACCATTTCCGGAGGAATGGATACGGTGTCCGGAACACCGTCGACCTGTGGCAGTTCGCCGTTACCGAGTTTGAGTAGCCAGGCGGCAAAGTCAGCGTCGCCGTCGGCCCGCATGTTTCGCGTGAGACTGAATCGCTCCATAAGCCGCCATGTATGGGTGTACTTGATCGACGATCTGACAACGTCGCTCCTCGTTCCTCGGCGGACGACCGGCAATATCTGCCGGAAATCACCTGCGAACAAAAAGGGTTTACCGCCGAACGGTAAGTCCGATCCCATAATGTCTCGTAGCAACCGATCGACTACGGAGAGTTGCATTCCCGGCGACATTGGCGCTTCGTCCCAGACTATGAGTGCCGCGTCCCGTATTCTCTGCGCGCGGTTAGACTGCATGGTGATGGACGACGCCGAATCGTCGGTCAGCGTCCCGAACGGCAATCCGAAAGTCGAGTGCACCGTCATTCCGCCGTCCATGAGCATCGCCGCGATTCCTGTAAAAGCCACGGACAACACCGACATACCTCTGTTGCGAAGAGACCATATCAGGCAACCATACAGCGTCGTTTTTCCCGTACCGCCCGGTCCGTCGACGTAGAACAGTTTCGGGACGTTCCGGCGGTCGTCGACGGCCGACATTACACGATCGAACGCCGTTCGCTGTTCTCCGTTGAGCGAGTCCAACTGTCGAACCCAACGTACTGCAGCATCCACACCGTCGAACACGCCATGGTCCGGTTCGGTTTCGAGCAGCGTGACATCCGGCAGCGGCAGGCCGAAATCGGTTAACGTTTTTCCGCGAGCCTGTAATAGATCTCCGATGGCGTCCAGACACGCCGCCCGGGCGCGATCAGCGTCTCGGAAACGTTCAACGAAATCTTTCATCAGGTTCGCCTCGTTCGTTTCGTACAACGTTAGCGGATCTGCGGGCTGACAAAAAGACAATATCGTTACGAAAAGATATCGTACCTGTCGCGGCGTGTCCTGCGTAGCCGATTCGGCCAGGCAATCGAGCCACACTCGGTCGTTTTCCAGGAGTCCGAGCGCAACGGCCGCGGCCGCGTAACTCTGATGCACGACACCGTCGACCGTTCTTACGTCACGGAAGGACTGTGGGCCTTTCCGGTGCAAAAGGAGCAGCCGCAGGTGAAATCGATCGCGGTCCAAAGGGTTGACGACATACATCCGAGACAACGTATCGTTGGCGAGAATCCTCTGTCGCCGTCTCCACTGTCTTGCCTGCGCGTTCCAAGTGTAGTGCGTGGGTATTTCGTGGTACAGGTACTGTCGGGCGTTCTCGTCTACTCGGTTCAGCTCGAAGAAACCGGTGAGTTTAGTGCGACCGAGAGCTGCGTTCCGCACACGCTCTTCCAACTGGCCCGGTGCAAAGTACACGTCGTGACGACCTTCCAGATGAACCGGAAGTCTAATGACCGTGTGACTCCGTTTGTGCATTTCGTACGAAAACAGCCGCCAAACTCCTTCCGGCGGACTGACGTAACGCGAATTCAGGAAACTGATAATAATAGTAATAGATTTACAAAAGCGTATGTTATTTGTAATTATTATTAATATAGTATTATAATTACCCTTGTATTTCGTTCGCGTCCCACACCGCCAATGTGGCCGCGTCGTGGCCTTTGTACACGTACTTGTACAAATACATTACGCTCTTCACCGTAGAGCACACCTCGACGTTAATGTGCGCGTCGTATTTGGCCAACAGGTACGGATTGTGCGGCACGACAAACTCGTTACCGACTTCGTGATTTCTGACGTTCACCGTGCGACCGTTGTCGGGTCTCAGGTACGTGGGATAACCGCCATCCGATCTGAACAGAGTCTCTTCGCTGTACTCTTTCGGAAACTTCTTGGAACAACTGCCGTCCACCATACACGGGCTGTTCGGGTTCAATGGTCCGCACGGGCCGTGAATCATGTGTGACGATACGGCCGTGTGTAACCGCCTCTCGGTTGCAGGATCTGGTAAATAGGCACGAACAACGTTGTCGATGTCGTCCGCAGTTTGAAACTTACAGTCTTCCCGTAAGACGACCACTATGTGTGCGTGCGGCAGACCGCGTTTCTGAAACTCAACGGTATAAACATACGCGTCTACATTACCGAATATCCTGTTCTTCGTTATGTCCCGCATGAGCTCCGCGAGTTTAGCGTGAAACACCCTGGCCACCAGATCGGGTCGGTCGTTCGCCGTCGCCCCGTGAGCGAGGTTTTGTTGGATTTCCGGCCACCTGGGATTGCACGTAAACGTTATGAACAGGTCGGGTTTACCGTACTTACGCACTATAGCCATCGCGTCGTGATAACACTGTTTCATGTAACGGGGACTGCCCACAAACGTGGACGGCAAAACAACTCTACGACCGGCGGCCTCGAGCTCCGGCGCGTTCAAATCGTGCTGTTGGTTAACGTGGTCCATAAGACCTTGATACGCGTCCGCGAACAGCTGGGCCTGGTTTCTGTCCACGTACCTCAAGTTATTCGCCTCCATGCGAACGTACTGGTCGCACACGTATTGCTGAAACAGAAAACCACCACCGTGCAAAAGACTAAATGCTGGGTGTCTAGTATCGTTATTTCCTCGATAACGAATAGCTATACGGTAACACGCGAACTCTCGGATAGTGTTCCTGGTGCGCACTCGGTTTCGACGGACGCCCTCTTGCTGCAAGTGGAATGTCCAACCTATCTCTCCGTATGGGAAAAACAGCGGGTACAACATTGGGTCCGCGTGGCACGATCCGGACGGTATGTTTTGCCTTTGATAACCCGGTCGATTCGGATTCGTGTCGTAGATAACCAGATCGACGTTTCTTGGCGGTCGACCGTCATCACCGACAAATACCACTGCTACTTCGTTTGCTGCCGGTGCGTTATACCTACGCCGGTCTCTGCTTGGATCGCTGACGAAATGCATGGCCACTCTTCTTGGTTCCCTCTCAGGGTCGGCTGCGGCGGATTCTCGTTCCGCCGTCCACACCTGACGCATGTTACTACAACGTAATAACAACAATGCACTCATGTTATATATTTTGTTTAATATTTAATATTTATTGTGTATAATTACCGAAAAGCCTGTGCGTAAGGATTGATTTCACGTAACATGGCGTCCAGTGAAGCCATCAAGTTTTCCGACACTCTGTGCTGATTCGTCTGTTGTTCCATTCGAATACGGTTCGCTGTCTCCGATTCGACGAAATACAGTTCACAGTATTTCGGCTGCCTGTCATCGTTTCCGACAACATCGTTGGTGATCCTGTGATACACCTGTCCGTGTACGGAGAACACCCTTGGACCCGCGCCGGTCAACCGTCGTTGGTTTAGATCGGTGGAAAACGCAGCGAACGCCAGAGAATTGTTGTAACGACGGAATTCGTTCCGGAAATTCCTGCCATCCTGTGAATCATCTATCAACAAACCCATTAATAACTCTGGTGCAGGTTGCAAAACGCGATTACCGGTAACGGTCATTAAACCGTTATTACAACACGTTACGAAGTGTCTGTCTGTAGCGGTGGTGCGCTCACACATGAAGTGACGCGCGCTGCAGTGCGAGCATACATGATCCAACGCGCCTACGTCGTATCGTCGTGGTAACTCGTGTTGCACGCCAGCTGGTCGATCTACAATCAACACCTCACGTGCTGCAGGCGGACCGTCAATATCAAACTATAATTTAATTTAATTACAAATCATATTTAAATAAGCTTTTTTTTTTATTTTTCATGTGTTTTAGTTTTCACGTCAACTGACCTCATCGTCCACTTCTGACAATACTTCTATCATGTCCCCATCTATTTCACCCTAAACAATAAATAGAAATCATGATTTCTATAGTTGTTTGAAGTTTTAATACAAATTGCGGTTAGTTTAGATATCCCATGAAAAAGTTAAAAAAAAAAAAAATGAAATATTGTAATTCAAAGTCACTTATTTATAGGCACAAATTTAAAATTGCCCTTTCATATTGGAAAAATTGAATAAAACTATGTTTTTTTTTTTATTACAAACATACCATAAACTCAGATATGGTTGCGGTTTTATAGATGAAGAGATAATATTGAAATGTGCCAAGAAAAATTAAAAGAAATAAAACAAAGCCTGGTATATTTTGTATATTTTACATCCAGATCCAGATTCTGTATCATATTGTATCTGAAAACCTGTATGAAAATTGTAAAACCAATATAGATGGTAGCCTTATACCCTTTAATGTTAGAAAAATAGCGTATAATGTTATTTTTATTTATTATTGTTAGGTGTAACAATTAGGTACCTATGCAATCGGTGTTTGGGACAGAATTCATGTACCTACATAAAGTATAGGAAACAAAATTTGGGAAAAAATTTTTTCTACATGTATGTACAGTGAAATAAAAATACAGTGTTAAAATGTTTACTTGTTTTTTGTCTATATGGACATCAAAAAATGTGAACAATTTGATAATGTAAAAAGACTTAATAATACTTTATTACATTTTATGCTTTATAAGCGGCATGGTAGAAAATAGTTTGTTTCATTTGTTTCAAATTTTAAATAGGTACCTTGTAACATTCGAAATTGCAAGTATATAATAATATATAAAGGCACCTAGATAGTATAACATAGGCAAGTAATGAATTATCGGAAAAAAACATAAATCTATAATTGCTAAGCAATTAAAAAAGAGAGTAATTATGTAAACAACATAAATACACAGATAAACCCAACAGTGTCTGGAACATTGTAAAAAAAAAAAAAAAGAATTTGAAATTGTAATTTTAAAATACAATGAAGTACCAATACGATATATAAATAACGTCATTTTTGAAATACCTATTGAGTTAAAATGAAAATAAGAGTATCTATATATAATAATAAAACAATGTAAATATTGAATTTTACATCAGTTACCTTAACACAGTGTGTATATATTTTAAGTTCAGCAAAAATGTTTAGGTATAACCGTTAATAATAAATAATAAATGTTTATAAGTAGGTACCCAAAATCATCGATAAATGTTTCACACCAAAAGACAAAAGGTGATCAAATACTTACTTAAAAATTATTAATCCGAACTGAAAGGTTTATACAGAAGAAAATAAAAAATTGACTTAAAGTTTTCCATTAAAAATATAGCTGATAGGAAATCTACCAAGATAAAAATGCTATCTGATTCCAGAGGAAAAATATAAATCTGTTAAACCATAAAAGAAACAGAAAGTGTAAAATAAATCAATTTTTTCATAATATGTAATTTTTTAAAGAGATTATTTGTATGTTTTCGGGATCATCTTTAACAAATCTGTAAATAATCGATAATTTAATAATTAATTATTACATTTTTTTCAATGTACTTCAATTTTAATAATTCAATTTTAAATAATTTGAGAATATTGTGTTAATACATTAAAATTGGTAAAAAATTAATTGTAGGATGAAACTACAAAATGATCAAATACACATAGGTACCTATTTTACATTGAGTACTCTAGAAATTAAAATTAAAAAAACTGACATTTGTAAACCCAACAGTGTCTGGAACATTGTAAAAAAAAAAAAAATTGTATGTTTGTGTTTAGATTTGACATTTTAAAATACAATATGGTTTGCATTCTAAAAAAAATATATATATATATATATATGAAGAGTATAAAAAAAACCTGTAATTTTGTGATTAAATTAAACACATTTATTTATAAGTACTTCTTAGACACAAAATTTAAAAATGCTATTTAATATTTTTGTTATTATCAATAAAATATACACTGAGATATAGATAAAGTATAGATTTTGTTATTTTGTTTTAATACATGCTGTTTTAATAAATACTGTAAGCCTGGTTTATTGTGTACATTTTACATAAAAATCACAGTAAAACGGTTAATATAATCGATGAAGTGTGAATAAAAGATACAACTTTAAGTCTGATCCATAATGATCTAAATTGGAGTGTTGAATATGAATGCAAAAGCATATCACAGTAGTAAACAAATTAAATTTTATGAATTTTATGAAAATGAATAAAACCGTGTTATTTTTTTACTATAATATATAATATTTATATATATATATATATATATATACACCTAGATAGTATAACATAGGCAAGTAATGAATTATCTCAAATTGCTAAGCAATTAAAAAAGAGAGTAATTATGTAAACAATATAAATACACAGATAAAACCAATAGTGTATGAAACACTGTAAAAAAAAAAGAAATGTATGTTTGTGTTTAGATTTGAAATTTTAAAATATAATGTAGTACCAATACAATCGATTGAATATGAAATAGGTACTTATACTCAAGTACTTGACATTTTAATTTTTCTGTATGCCAAGCGGCACGATAAAAAAAAATTCAAATATATATACTTAGTTTGTTTCAAAATTTAAATACCCTGTGACATTTGAAATTGGATTAAAAACCTAACAATACCTACAGTGCTATCCCTATGCATGATATATATGTATTGTGTAATCAATATTATCACAATGTGGTGTGCATTCTAAAAAAATAAAATATATATATATATATATATATGAACCTAAACATTTGTAATAATAATAAAACTTTATAAAACCGTGACTGAATTGACAACATGCTGGAGATAAATATTTTGTACCATAAATTACCTGGGGTGGGACATCTGCCAATCGAACGTCTACGACCTCGATGTCATCGTCGTTGACATCTGCCACCTCCTCAGCAACAACTCGAGGCTCCTCAGTTGGCATTACCAAGTCCTCAAATCCTATTTCGACGACTTCCATTTCCACATCGTCCACATTCACTTCTTCTTCAATGACCTCCGGAAGTTCTACGACTATGTCGTTCTCGTGGGCATCAATAGCTGGCTGAAAATTGAATTAAAATAAAGATTTAATTACCGACGGCTTCGAAAGATTGTATATTATAAACAAAACGAAATAATGCACATAAAAGTATGACATTAATCGATAAAAATATTTACAGTGAAAATATTGCAGAAAACAATAATAAGAAAAAATGTACACAATGTAATGAATTAAATTTGTGAATTTACAATTCCTATCGTCGGGACCGCATGACGACTTAAACGATGCCTGTTGGCCGTAACTGAAAAATCGGCATCCGCGAAATGTCGAGAGCATAATACCGAGGTGGGTCGTACGGATTCACGGAGAACGCCATATCTCTCCACGTACCTCAGCCAAAGTTCATGACGCTCGGGGTTCGCACGTGGAAATCTGAAAAATACCGTATCATACGAAATGTACAAAAAAGAGTTTTGATCGCGCGATTACTGTTATGCCATACAGGTGTGCCGAGTATCCACCGTCGACCCGTCTACAAATCACACAAAGTTTAGGCATTATTTTAACAGAAAATCAAAAAATAAAAACGCAAGAAAAGCGATCAGTACCGAAGCGATCTGACCATTAACCTACAAGACCCGTATCTACGAAATTACGTTTAAAAACAGCAGATAAATAAATCACCGTCTGAAGTTCTGAACTTTGAGCCATAGAGCTCAGCGCGTTAAACAGAAATAATAGGCACGTCTTGCTATTTAAAATCAACAGTGCAGACACGTTTATGGGAGGAATCGGACGTACACGTTTTTTAACTTTTAATTTCAATTTACATTATAAATTTGAATTACTTAATAGTTTAGTAAGATAAAATTATTAAATTTCATTATACTTTACGCGTTTCATTGTTTTTATACTCGGGCTCTGACGACGATAAAATTCATTATTTTCAAAGTGAATAACAATATTGTGTGGCAACACTGGCGACCAGACATTTAAACCAAAGAAACATCTTCTAACGAATAAAATTCAATTTTTTTTTGGTTATAAGTGTTAATAAGCGCGTGTCCGCCCGTGTGCGTGAGTATAATTTTTAATTTTTGTTAATTATATAAGATTTTTACCATTTATTTTGCACGTAATTCATTTATATTTTTTGTTTTCTTTCAGAAAATGAACAATACATTTAATAAATGTCAAATTACGAATATGTATGGGGGTGGACAACACCCCCATACAAAGTCGTCAAGACGGCGGCAGAAAAGTAAGTAAATCGACTGCATTTTTGTATCCACACGATATTACACAACTGCGTAATAAGGTGTATCTAATCTTTTGTGAATTCACTTTTTCCAGAATGTTTCAATTGCAGTAAGTGGGGGCACGTAGCCCGCCACTGCCCCCGTAAGTTTCAATGTTTTTTCATCTTTAAGCATTATTATTATTTTAAAACATATATATATATACTTTTATTTAATCCAACCAGAAAAAAAACGTAAAAGTCCGGCGCCACCACCACCACCACCACCACCACCACCACCACCAACTCCACCAGGAGGAAAAAATGAGGACATGCTAATAAGTATGTACAAAATGTAATATATAATTATTTTAACTACCACAGACACTGTTCTAAGAATCTGTTCTAACTTTTAAGTATTTATACCCATTTATTTTTTTGTTTCAGCGGATTTTCAAAACAAAATAGATTTGTAAGTAGTGAGTAATGATAATCAATTTCAATTTTCTAATGCATACATTTATAAATTTTTTACAGATGAACCATTATGTTTTTTTTTTTTAATAAAAATAATTAAAAATAAATTTAATTTGTTTTTATTTTGTTCAACAAAAAAATAATATAATCATTTTATTTCTCCTTACATCCTAAATATGTCTAATAGAATTGAATTTGTTCATTAACATTATATACTTTAAAAAATAAAATCAAATGAAGGCTGTAGTAATTGCTGGTCGGATTGTAGTAGTTAAAAGGTTTACTGACTATGTGTGAAAATTGTTGAAAAGGCGAATAGGTAATTTATTGAAGGTAATCTGATGTAGGCAGCTATGGACGGTAAGTGTATATAATAATAAAGAACCAACAATCTGGAAAAAGTGGTCGGTGTTCCATAAGAAAACTTTAACCATATAACTTTTTAACTTTTAAAATATCATAAAAGAAAAACAACTATTTTGTATAACATATAGTTGAATAATATTAATACTATCAAAAGACATAATATGTATGAACACAAACCGAGAGGAAATTATTTTATATAATATTGAGATTAAAGTATCCAATTCAAAAGTAAGTAGGTATTGTTTATAATAACAGTTTATAATAAAGTAGGTATTGTTTATAAATTAAATATTTCAAATGCATTTCACTTTTTAAACATATTCGATTTTTTTGTAACATCATTTTTTAATTTAATATTATGTGAAAATATAAAAAAAAGGAAGGGAATTATCCTGAAGTCAAACGACAATAATAATGTATCTAGAAACACTGGTGAAATGAGAGTATATCAACACTAACTATTATGAGTGCATAAATGTTAATATATGACTGGTATTTTTTATGGCATTGAACCATTTGTGTAAAAGTATTTCACCACAGTCAAAATCAGTGGTCAGTTCGGTTAAAGCTGCCGGTGTATATGTAACAACTATCATTATTTTACTAATTTTATTTTTTATTTTTTAATATTGTTATTAGCTATTTTATGAAAAGAATTTTCTAAGATATTATAAATTACTTATTTTTTTTATTTATATTTTCAAACTGTTATTATTTGTTGCAAAAGAAATTTAAATTTTACTATATAATTTTATAAAATTTCAAGTGATATTTATATGTGAACTATTATTTATATTATTCTATACATTTGTTATTACATACCTACTACTAAGTTATTGACTGAAGAGTTAAATCTAAAATTATATTATGTATATATTTTTTAATTCATTTTGCATATTTTTACTTTGTTATTATTTAAAAAAATATATTCTTTAATAATGTCTAAAAGTTATCACCTAATATATATTATATCAAAAAAATTAGTAAGTATATACAATATTTATCCGCATCGTTTAACCGTAACCATTAGTGCATGATGTTACCTACAGGTCACAATGTAAATTAGGACTTAACCCCAAGTGTAAGTTTGAAAAATAATTTTTTTTTTATTTTTTCTGTAAAAAAGAGGGTTAAATAAATCAGTTTTAAAAAAATCAAATAATTTTAAAAAATCATGCATTGTAGGGTTAATGAGATAAAGTATCCAATGTAATGGTAAGTAGATTCTTTAATGGTAAGTAGTTTATAATTCTATGGTACCTAAAAGTATTCTATTTAATAAAACAGTGTAAATATTCAATTTTACAAAATATAATAGGTACAGCAGAAACGTTTTTCTTAAAAACTTTTTATCCATTGAAAAAAATAAAAACTATTTTGTATAACATATATAATTAAATAATATAGGTATACTTTTACTTTGTGTCGAATCAGACATGTTATTAGTGAGTAAGTATTCATCAAAAATAATAATACTATCAAAAAACACAAACCGAGAGGAAATTGTTTTATATTAATTATTATTTTATATTTTAAGAGATAAAAGTATACAATTTAATAGTAAGTAGGTATTGTTTATGACACCCAAAATTGCAAATGTATTTCACATTTTCAACTTATCATCAAATAACCAAATTAAAATGTTAATTAATATATGACTGGTATTTAAGAAATAATATAATGGCGTTGGACTATTTGTAAATTTATTTCACCACAATCAAAATCAGTGGTTAGTTCAGCTAAAATAATATAATTATTTATTATAACGCTTTGATTCGTAGACGGTTATAGTAGGTATATTTTTTAAATTTTCACTTACCATTGTAAAAGTATTTTGATTAGTTTAAAATCGACAAACACGGATAAGTAACTATTTGCATATTTACTACCATGATAATATGTAAGAGTGTGTTTTAAGAGAAATTCAACAGTCATAATTCATGCAATTACAATTTTATCCTAGAATTAGGTTAGGTACCTACGGAGTCGAATTAGAGTATTTTCTATTTAATAAAACAGTATAAATATTCAATTTCCTTTAGTTACTCATACACAGTCTCCGTTATAACTATAATAGGTCCAGCAGAAATGTCCGATGTGTAGGTACCCGATATCATTGGTCAATGGTCTTCACACCAAAAGACAAAAGCCGACCTATAAATTATTATTTTGAACTAAATGGTTTATATATACAGAAGAAAATAATTAAGACGATATCTGATTTAATATATAAATTATATAAAAGTAATAGAAAGAGTCAAATAATAATATGTTTTCATAATATTTAGTATTTCCTGGATCATCTCTAACACAAACTGTAAATAATCGATAATTGAATAAATAAATTGAATACAGTGTTTTAAAAGTCGGTGTTAATAATACACAGATAGGAACTACCTACCGAACACGAATATTAACAGAACCTAGAAAGTATTTGTATTTATTTTTTGCAAAAGCCTAACACTCTCATGACCAATTCTGTCATTAGTAACAAAGTAACATTTCAATTTTAATTCAATACTTACTTAGTAAATCATTCATTATGAGTGGCCAAAACACTTATATGAGTACACTTTGTATAAAAGACGTACACGGTCAAACGTAATGCGTTTAAATCATATAATATATTATTATATAGGATACTAACTATATAGGATTACAAAGTAAATAGTAGTTTAAAACATTTTTATTAAGAAAAAAACATAGCAAAAACGTACAAAACACGATAAAACTCGAGTAGTACACATATAATATAATAACAATAATAATAATAATAACAATAGTGGTACGAACAAAAAACTACAAAAACGCGTAAATTTTTTTCGCGTAAATTTGCGTAAACATATAATAAAACACGAATACACGATAAAAACTCGAGTAGTAGAGTGAATTATTAGTTTTTAATATATAATTATTACGACAAAAGTAATACGAATATACGATATAAGACAAAAGCACGGAGAATAACAGATAACACGGGGCCGCGTTATCAATAAAAGACAGAGAGTAGTGCGAATTGGCGGGAAACGATCACGGGGCACGTTTTTTTTCAATAGGAAAATGAAAAATGGACCTTTTTTGGGCGCGCGAACGCGTAAAACGACGTCCGGGGACGGGGACAGAATATTTTAAAAGAGAACGGAATTTTATAGTATGAGAAAAAGGAAAAAACGGCGTTTAAAAAATAGGGGTAAATTGAGGTTATGTTTACCTTACCGTTTTATAGTATAAGACTAGCTGCCGGTGAAACGCCTTTCGGGATCAAAAGTATAAACATGATAAATTTTATTTACACGGACACCGCCGAAAGCGTTAGGTTTAACTACTCGATTTAACGTATATGGGTTGTGTCTAGAAGTCGGCTCATTAGAGTGACGAAAATAGGAGCCGTTGTAAAACTACTATCAATTTTTTTTTACCAGGACACTGCGAAAAGCGGGAGAGTCATTCCAAATGTTTGGCTCGAGGAGCTCCGCTTTATTATCAATTTTTTTTACCGGGACGCCGCGAAAAGCGTTAGGTTTAACGTATATGGGTTGTGTCTAGAAGTCGGTTTATTAGAGTGAGGAAAATAGGAGCCGTTGTAAAACTACTATCGGTATCAAAAATGATACATTATCAATGTATTTACATTATATATACCAAGCGTTCGGCTCGAGGAGCTCCGCTCCTCGGCCAGGACACCGACGAAAGTAGGATACGGTTTTTCTTTGAAAACACACATTTATACAATGAACGTATAGAGGATAAATCTAGAGGTCGGTTATTAGAGTGATGTAAAGAGTAATTCTGGTCAGTCGGGACGGAAAAAAAACTATTTTGAGATATTTTTTATATTTTAGTTATTGAGAACGCCGCCGTAAGTAGGATACAATTTTTTTTAACGTCTAGATGGCCGGTGTGAAACGCCTTTCGGGATCAAAAGTATAAACATGATAAATTTTATTTACACGGACACCGCCGAAATCGTTAGGTTTAACTACTCGATTTAACGTATATGGGTTTTGTCTAGAAGTCGGCTCATTAGAGTGACGAAAATAGGAGCCGTTGTAAAACTACTATCAATTTTTTTTTTACCAGGACACTGCGAAAAGCGGGAGAGTCATTCCAAATGTTTGGCTCGAGGAGCTCCGCTTTATTATCAATTTTTTTTACCGGGACGCCGCGAAAAGCGTTAGGTTTAACGTAAATGGGTTGTGTCTAGAAGTCGGTTTATTAGAGTGAGGAAAATAGGAGCCGTTGTAAAACTACTATCGGTATCAAAAATGATACATTATCAATGTATTTACATTATATATACCAAGCGTTCGGCTCGAGGAGCTCCGCTCCTCGGCCAGGACACCGACGAAAGTAGGATACGGTTTTTCTTTGAAAACACACATTTATACAATGAACGTATAGAGGATAAATCTAGAGGTCGGTTATTAGAGTGATGTAAAGAGTAATTCTGGTCAGTCGGGACGGAAAAAAAACTATTTTGAGATATTTTTTATCTTTTTTATATTTTAGTTATTGAGAACGCCGCCGTAAGTAGGATACAGTTTTTTTAACGTCTAGATCGAACGCGTGTAGGATAAGTCTAGAGGTTGGTGTATTGGAGTGACGTATAGAATAATTCTGGTCAGTCGGTTCGGAAACAAAAGCTATTTAGTTATTTATTCGGCCAAGACATCGTCGAAAGTAGCATACAGGTTAGGTTTAACGTCTCGATTTCACGTATATGGGTTATGTCTAGAAGTTAATATTGAATATTGAAAACTTACTTATAAATACTAAATACCTAAAGGTCTTACACATCATAGCCAATGTATTTCACCACTATCAAAAATGGTTTATATTCTACATGGGTGGATAATTGTTATGAAAATTTCTACGACTAAACTTTAAGACACTAATACTGCAATAAGTTAGTGAACACAATTCCTGCAAAAAATTTTGTTTAAACATTATTATAGTTGAAAAAGATCAACTTTATATTTTTATGATAATAAAATAAAATGCAAAGAAATGTTCAAATAGAAAGTGTAAATAAAACAGTGTTTTAAAAATGATGAATGTGCCTAAATTAATAAAATTCTTTGTAAAGCTCAGTTGATGTAATGAACATTATTTTTACTCACCGTAAGAAAATTTGAGTGCTCCACAATAAACATAAATAAATAAATTTGTATAAATTGACTGTAATTACAGTACCAAACAGTAAATGCAAACAGATTTGATTAGATTTATTCATGTGAGTTGGATAAGGGCAATGGAAGTAACTATCAACTTAATTATTATTATATATTATTTTTATATAAAATCAAGCAAAGAGATGCAAGTTGAATCAAAATTATGAACTAACATGTTAACCATTTTTTGAACAGCTACTTAGGTCTGGTCAAAATATATTATACCCAATTTTGCTAAGAGAAAATCATTTTTATTGTAAATGTATATTACCATAGACAAAAGCCGATAAGGTACGGGTCAATTGAGTATTTACTATAGCATTTTCACATAATAGTTCTAACTACAATTTACAATTAGTGTTTTCTAAAGAATCATAATTCAGGGCTCTGAAGTTATGCACTTAAAAATTCCAAAATATGCGCTATAAATGGCACGAAAAAATGAAAAATAAGAATTTAACTTGAAAAAATTTAACAAAATCTAAAAAAAAAAAATATGCACTAAAAATCTCTTAATATTTTGTATTTAACATAATAATTATATGTAGTCGAGTAATGAATAATAATTGTTATGAAAATTTCTACAACTAAACCAAGCTTACTTAAAAAAAACTTTAAGACACTAATAATGCAATAAGTTAGTGAACTATTGTTTAAACATTATTATAGTTGAAAAAATATCAACTTTATATATTTTGATAATAAAATAAAATGAAACAAAAGGTTCATACAGAAAGTGTTAATAAAACAGTGTTTTAAAAATGAAGGTGAACATATAATGAACATTTTTTTTACTAATAAATTACTATAGATTGAATCAAAATTATGAACTAACATTTCATACATTTTTTGAATAGCTACATAAGTCTGGTCAAAATATATGATACCCATTTTCCCAAGAGAAAATCATTTTTATTGTAAATGTATATATTACCATAGACAAAAGCCAATAAGGCACGGGTCAATTGAGTATTTACTATAGCATTTTCACATAATAGTTCTAACTACAATTTACAATTGAAAATAGCAATCAGTATTTATTAAAAGGTTTATACAAAAAAAAAAAAGTATACATTTACATATACGGTTTTTTTTATAACAATAACCCTAACATTGTTAGTATTGTGGAAATTAGTTTTTTTAGACGTGGAAAGCTCTTATTGTGACTACTCGATAACGTATTGTAGTTGAATACAGCAGTTAATAAGTACAATCAGATTCTGAAAAAAAATTATGTATGTACAATTAATATAATTTTTAACGTTTTGTGGGTATAATTTTTGTAAGGCGACCATAGTATTAATGAGTTGAAATCACAACAAACAGGTACCTATAATAATGAAACGCTTTAAGTTAAACGAAGGGAAAAAAAGGTATTTAAATATCATAGATGTGATAGAGTCATTGTGTGTGGAAATGTGAAATAAAAAAATTCTGTATGTTGTTTGGAAAAATGCATTCGGATATACCATAAAAAAAAAAAAAAAAAAAAATACATTTTGTATAAATAATTCAACAATATAGGTATACCGTATACTTTTTTTGTGTTGAATAAGACACGACGTATGACATGTTATTATTGAGTATTAAAAAAATAATAATACTATCGAAAAACATATTATGTGTATGAACATTTTTGGTGACACAAACTGAGGGCAAATTATATTAATGAGATAAAGTATCCAATGTAATGGTAAGTAGTTTATAATTCTATAGTAAAAAGTATTCTATTTAATAAAACAGTGTAAATATTCAATTTTACATAATATAATAGGTACAGCAGAAACGTTTTTCTTAAAAACTTTTTATCCATTGAAAAAAATAAAAACTATTTTGTATAACATATATATATAATATAATTAAATAATATAGGTATACTTTTACTTTGTGTCGAATCAGACATGTTATTAGTGAGTAAGTATTCATCAAAAATAATAATACTATCAAAAAACACAAACCGAGAGGAAATTGTTTTATATTAATTATTATTTTATATTAAGAGATAAAAGTATACAATTTAATAGTAAGTAGGTATTGTTTATGACACCCAAAATTGCAAATGTATTTCACATTTTCAACTTATCATCAAATAACCAAATTAAAATGTTAATTAATATATGACTGGTATTTAAGAAATAATATAATGGCGTTGGACTATTTGTAAATTTATTTCACCACAATCAAAATCAGTGGTTAGTTCAGCTAAAATAATATAATTATTTATTATAACGCTTTGATTCGTAGACGGTTATAGTAGGTATATTTTTTAAATTTTCACTTACCATTGTAAAAGTATTTTGATTAGTTTAAAATCGACAAACACGGATAATTAACTATTTGCATATTTACTACCATGATAATATGTAAGAGTGTGTTTTAAGAGAAATTCAACAGTCATAATTCATGCAATTACAATTTTATCCTAGAATTAGGTACTGTTACATACATTTTGTGTTTGATATAATCTGTACCACTCGAATTATAGGTACCTACGGAGTCGAATTAGAGTATTTTCTATTTAATAAAACAGTATAAATATTCAATTTCCTTTAGTTACTCATACACAGTGTGTTTGTAGCATATAATAGGTCCAGCAGAAATGTCCGATGTGTAGGTACCCGATATCATTGGTCAATGGTCTTCACACCAAAAGACAAAAGCCGACCTATAAATTATTATTTTGAACTAAATGGTTTATATACAGAAGAAAATAATTAAGACGATATCTGATTTAATATATAAATTATATAAAAGAAATAGAAAGAGTCAAATAATAATATGTTTTCATAATATTTAGTATTTCCTGGATCATCTCTAACACAAACTGTAAATAATCGATAATTGAATAAATAAATTGAATACAGTGTTTTAAAAGTCGGTGTTAATAATACACAGATAGGAACTACCTACCGAACACGAATATTAACAGAACCTAGAAAGTATTTGTATTTATTTTTTGCAAAAGCCTAACACTCTCATGACCAATTCTGTCATTAGTAACAAAGTAACTTATTCAATACTTACTTAGTAAATCATTCATTATGAGTAATAATAACCGGTGGACAGCAAGAAACTACAAAACGATCAATATATATATATATGACATGGTATAACGAACAAAAAACTACAAAAAAAAAATATATTACGCGTAAATTAGCGTAAAACGTATAATAAAACACGAATACACGATAAAAACTCGAGTAGTAGAGTGAATTATTAGTTTTTAATATATAATATACGACAAAAGTAATACGAATATACGATATTAAATTATTAATATATTATTTACTATTATTTCTCGAGTACTCTAGAGGTACAAAAAATCACAAAACACTTATATGAGTACACTTTGTATAAAAGATACACGGTCAAACCTAATGCGTTTAAATCATATAATATATTATATAGGATATACTAACTATATAGGATTACAAACTAAATAGTAGTTTAAAACATTTTTATTAAGAAAACATAGCAAAAACGTACAAAACACGATAAAACTCGAGTAGTACACATATAATATAACAAAATAAATAATAACAAAAAACTACAAAAACGCGTAAATTTTTTCGCGTAAATTTGCGTAAACATATAATAAAACACGAATACACGATAAAAACTCGAGTAGTAGAGTGAATTATTAGTTTTTAATATATAATTATTACGACAAAAGTAATACGAATATACGATATAAGACAAAAGCACGGAGAATAACAGATAACACGGGGCCGCGTTATCAATAAAAGACAGAGAGTAGTGCGAATTGGCGGGAAACGATCACGGGGCACGTTTCTTTTTCAAAAGGAAAAATGAAAAATCGACCTTTTTTGGGCGCGCGAACGCGTAAACCGACGTCCAGGGACGGGGACAGAATATTTTAAAAGAGAACGGAATTTTATAGTATGAGAAAAAGGAAAAAACGGCGTTTAAAAAATAGGGGTAAATTGAGGTTATGTTTACCTTACCGTTTTATAGTATAAGACTAGCTGCCGGTGAAACGCCTTTCGGGATCAAAAGTATAAACATAGCTCTAGCTGCCGGTGAAATACAGGTGAATTATAGAGTCTTTTGATTGTGAAGTATTTAAATGCGAGATTTGTTAAGAAAACCAAGTTTCTATGGAGAAATTAAAAAAAAAATTGCATACGATAATGTAAGAAAAACACTTGGTTTATGAGTTACTGGTGGTGGCAGATGGACTGAGGTGCTATAATGTAATCAATTTTATATTGATAATACCGTATCGGATTCGTGGGAGATGCCGCCTATAGCTAGCAGACACTCATCACTCTAATAATTTAAAAGTTTGAAATTTGTGTACGTTAGAAAATGTAATATTTTATGTAGATGTTAATAATAAGTTCTTTTAAATATGACTAAAGCTCATCACCTGGGCTAATACATTTTATAATGTATTTACCAAAATATGCAAAAATATGCATTTAATGTTTATAAGATACACACAAAAATACAATTACAAAAAAAATATTTATTTATTGAAATCAGTGATTTATAACTGTGAATAATAAATTAAATAATGAATAATATAATTGAGTTTAAAAATAAGAAACACTTTATTTATTTTTCTCGTGTATATGTATTAATTATTATTTTATTAATACAACAGTGGCCGGTGTGATACGCCTTTCGGGATCAAAAGTATAAACATGATAAATTTTATTTACACGGACAACGCCGAAAGCGTTAGGTTTAACTACTCGATTTAACGTATATGGGTTGTGTCTAGAAGTCGGCCCATTAGAGTGACGAAAATAGGAGCCGTTGTAAAACTACTATCAATTTTTTTTTTACCAGGACACTGCGAAAAGCGGGAGAGTCATTCCAAATGTTTGGCTCGAGGAGCTCCGCTTTATTATCAATTTTTTTTACCGGGACGCCGCGAAAAGCGTTAGGTTTAACGTATATGGGTTGTGTCTAGAAGTCGGTTTATTAGAGTGAGGAAAATAGGAGCCGTTGTAAAACTACTATCGGTATCAAAAATGATACATTATCAATGTATTTACATTATATATACCAAGCGTTCGGCTCGAGGAGCTCCGCTCCTCGGCCAGGACACCGACGAAAGTAGGATACGGTTTTTCTTTGAAAACACACATTTATACAATGAACGTATAGAGGATAAATCTAGAGGTCGGTTATTAGAGTGATGTAAAGAGTAATTCTGGTCAGTCGGGACGGAAAAAAAACTATTTTGAGATATTTTTTATCTTTTTTATATTTTAGTTATTGAGAACGCCGCCGTAAGTAGGATACAGTTTTTTTAACGTCTAGATCGAACGCGTGTAGGATAAGTCTAGAGGTTGGTGTATTGGAGTGACGTATAGAATAATTCTGGTCAGTCGATTCGGAAACAAAAGCTATTTAGTTATTTATTCGGCCAAGACATCGTCGAAAGTAGCATACAGGTTAGGTTTAACGTCTCGATTTCACGTATATGGGTTGTGTCTAGAAGTCGACTCATTAGAGTGACGAAAATAGGAGCCGTTGTAAAACTACTATCAATTTTTTTTTTACCAGGACACTGCGAAAAGCGGGAGAGTCATTCCAAATGTTTGGCTCGAGGAGCTCCGCTTTATTATCAATTTTTTTTACCGGGACGCCGCGAAAAGCGTTAGGTTTAACGTATATGGGTTGTGTCTAGAAGTCGGTTTATTAGAGTGAGGAAAATAGGAGCCGTTGTAAAACTACTATCGGTATCAAAAATGATACATTATCAATGTATTTACATTATATATACCAAGCGTTCGGCTCGAGGAGCTCCGCTCCTCGGCCAGGACACCGACGAAAGTAGGATACAATTTTTTTAACGTCTAGATCGAACGCGTGTAGGATAAGTCTAGAGGTTGGTGTATTGGAGTGACGTATAGAATAATTCTGGTCTGTCGGTTCGGAAACAAAAGCTATTTAGTTATTTATTCGGCCAAGACATCGTCGAAAGTAGCATACAGGTTAGGTTTAACGTCTCGATTTCACGTATATGGGTTATGTCTAGAAGTTAATATTGAATATTGAAAACTTACTTATAAATACTAAATACCTAAAGGTCTTACACATCATAGCCAATGTATTTCACCACTATCAAAAATGGTTTATATTCTACATGGGTGGATAATTGTTATGAAAATTTCTACGACTAAACTTTAAGACACTAATACTACAATAAGTTAGTGAACACAATTCCTGCAAAAAATTTTGTTTAAACATTATTATAGTTGAAAAAGATCAACTTTATATTTTTATGATAATAATAAAATAAAATGCAAAGAAATGTTCAAATAGAAAGTATAAATAAAACAGTGTTTTAAAAATGATGAATGTGCCTAAATTAATAAAATTCTTTGTAAAGCTCAGTTGATGTAATGAACATTATTTTTACTCACCGTAAGAAAATTTGAGTGCTCCACAATAAACATAAATAAATAAATTTGTATAAATTGACTGTAATTACAGTACCAAACAGTAAATGCAAACAGATTTGATTAGATTTATTCATGTGAGTTGGATAAGGGCAATGGAAGTAACTATCAACTTAATTATTATTATATATTATTTTTATATAAAATCAAGCAAAGAGATGCAAGTTGAATCAAAATTATGAACTAACATGTTAACCATTTTTTGAACAGCTACTTAGGTCTGGTCAAAATATATTATACCCAATTTTGCTAAGAGAAAATCATTTTTATTGTAAATGTATATTACCATAGACAAAAGCCGATAAGGTACGGGTCAATTGAGTATTTACTATAGCATTTTCACATAATAGTTCTAACTACAATTTACAATTAGTGTTTTCTAAAGAATCATAATTCAGGGCTCTGAAGTTATGCACTTAAAAATTCCAAAATATGCGCTATAAATGGCACGAAAAAATGAAAAATAAGTATTTAACTTGAAAAAATTTAACAAAATCTAAAAAAAAAAAATATGCACTAAAAATCTCTTAATATTTTGTATTTAACATAATAATTATATGTAGTCGAGTAATGAATAATAATTGTTATGAAAATTTCTACAACTAAACCAAGCTTACTTAAAAAAAACTTTAAGACACTAATAATGCAATAAGTTAGTGAACTATTGTTTAAACATTATTATAGTTGAAAAAATATCAACTTTATATATTTTGATAATAAAATAAAATGAAACAAAAGGTTCATACAGAAAGTGTTAATAAAACAGTGTTTTAAAAATGAAGGTGAACATATAATGAACATTTTTTTTACTAATAAATTACTATAGATTGAATCAAAATTATGAACTAACATTTCATACATTTTTTGAATAGCTACATAAGTCTGGTCAAAATATATGATACCCATTTTCCCAAGAGAAAATCATTTTTATTGTAAATGTATATATTACCATAGACAAAAGCCAATAAGGCACGGGTCAATTGAGTATTTACTATAGCATTTTCACATAATAGTTCTAACTACAATTTACAATTGAAAATAGCAATCAGTATTTATTAAAAGGTTTATACAAAAAAAAAAAAAGTATACATTTACATATACGGTTTTTTTTATAACAATAACCCTAACATTGTTAGTATTGTGGAAATTAGTTTTTTTAGACGTGGAAAGCTCTTATTGTGACTACTCGATAACGTATTGTAGTTGAATACAGCAGTTAATAAGTACAATCAGATTCTGAAAAAAAAATTATGTATGTACAATTAATATAATTTTTTAACGTTTTGTGGGTATAATTTTTGTAAGGCGACCATAGTATTAATGAGTTGAAATCACAACAAACAGGTACCTATAATAATGAAACGCTTTAAGTTAAACGAAGGGAAAAAAAGGTATTTAAATATCATAGATGTGATAGAGTCATTGTGTGTGGAAATTTGAAATAAAAAAAATTCTGTATGTTATTGCATCATAACAACTGCTATTATTAAAACAATAATTATAATATGTTCGACATTAGTTACGAATTCGCATGAAAGCAAATTCGCATCCAGAGAGAACCACGTGGAGGTTGTCGAACCTTCTCTCCGCCCCCCATTTCCAATATACGGAAGTAGATGCTACCATATGTGTCCATTTAGCCCTTCTCCAATCAGTAAAGTAATATTCCATGAGACAATCAAAATAATATGTATGTATGTATGTATGTAAGTATAGAGATAATCTAGTGGCCGGTGTAAAACTATTATCGTTTAGATAATAAGAAACGGTTAAGATAATAAAAAAATAATTGTGTGTATTAGTTTTATAAGGGGACCGTAGTATTTATTAAAGAGTTAAAATCACATTAAACTGGTACGTATAATAATGAAACGCTTTAAGATAAACGAATGGAAAAAAAGGTATTTAAATTTAAAATATTATAAATGTGATACAGTCATTGTGTGTGGAAATGTAAAATAAAAATTTCATTGGACGTATAGTGGCTAAGTCTAGAGGTCGGTATTATGAAAGACGTATAGAGCTCTCGATGTATAATATTAGATAAATTTCACAGCCAATGTATTTCACCAAAGTCAAAATTGGTTGATATCATCTACATGGGTAGATAATTGTTATGAAAATGTATTTTTTTTAAAGCTACCTTTTTTTTTCTTTTTTTTAGCGTTAATAACATATATTATGGGTATTATTATATTTTAGGTATTTTTTTATAATCATTTGACAAAAGTATTATATACATATATATTTTATGAAAGCAACACCAGGGACATTTTAATCAGGTAGAATTGTATTTCAGACTATTTTGTAGAGCGGACTAACACCGTGGGTCCCGTCTTTCCATCAAGGAAGACTAACACCGTGGGTCCCGTCTTTCCATCAAGGAAGACTAACGCCGTGCGCCCCGCTGACATTGGTCAGCTAGCTAAATGGGTCCCGTCTTTCGACTAACGCCATAACACATCGGGTCCCGTCAACGCGTCTACGCCATAGACTGATTTAAAAGAAAGGGCTAAATTCACATATCATACCACCAGGAAGCCTAAAGCACTTCTCGGTATACGACGTTCTTGGTGACGAACCTGCCTTTGTCGTCTGCACACAGGCCAACTTTGATGGAACCCGAGTTTCTGACTCGTGAAAAAGCCACGTACAGCTGACCGTGTGTGAATACCGGACACGGTAGCAACAAACCGACTCGATCAAACGTTTGGCCCTGGGACTTGTTGATCGTCATGGCGAACGATAACCGCACGGGAAATTGAACGCGCCGCATGACAAAAGGTAGATCGTCTTCCTCGCTGGACGTGAGCGGTATGGCCGGAACGATTACCTCGTCTTGCGCATCGCCTGTACCAGACAACAACCTCGCTTTGAAGTTGTGTCGCCGCAACTGGGTGACCACCAACCTCGTACCGTTACAGAGTCGCCTCTTGGGATCGAGGTTCCGGAGTAACATTACGACGGCGCCGACTTTTAAGACCAATTTGTACGGTGGAAGACCGTCCGGTTCCAGACTGTTGAGAAACTCTGTCGGATAATTGGCCACTTCGTCAGGATCGTCGACCACCACGGTATCAATGGCGGTGTAGACCCTGGCGTCACCTACGACCCGCGCGTTCAGCACGTCGCGATTGACCTGTCTGCAATGTTCGTTCCTAGGACAAAGAATGATTCTCCGAGCAAAGTCGTCGACGTTAGCCAACGACATTCGCCGCGGATAAACGAAATTCACCAGATCCGGTACGTTACAAACCATTCCCGGAGGAATGGATACGGTGTCCGGAACACCGTCGACCTGTGGCAGTTCGCCGTTACCGAGTTTGAGTAGCCAGGCGGCAAAGTCCGCGTCGCCGTCGGCCCGCATGTTTCGCGTGAGACTGAATCGCTCCATGAGCCGCCACGTATGGGTGTACTTGATCGACGATCTGACAACGTCGCTTCTCGTTCCTCGGCGGACGACCGGCAATATCTGCCGGAAATCGCCTGCGAACAAAAAGGGTTTACCGCCGAACGGTAAGTCCGATCCCATAACGTCTCGTAGCAACCGATCGACTACGGAGAGTTGCATTCCCGGCGACATTGGCGCTTCGTCCCAGACTATGAGTGCCGCGTCCCGTATTCTCTGCGCGCGGTTAGACTGCATGGTGATGGACGACGCCGAATCGTCGGTCAGCGTCCCGAACGGCAATCCGAAAGTCGAGTGCACCGTCATTCCGCCGTCCATGAGCATCGCCGCGATTCCTGTAAAAGCCACGGACAACACCGACATACCTCTGTTGCGAAGAGACCATATCAGACAACCATACAGCGTCGTTTTTCCCGTACCGCCCGGTCCGTCGACGTAGAACAGTTTCGGGACGTTCCGGCGGTCGTCGACGGCCGACATTACACGATCGAACACCGTTCGCTGTTCTCCGTTGAGCGAGTCCAACTGTCGAACCCAACGTACTGCAGCGTCCACACCGTCGAACACGCCATGGTCCGGTTCGGTTTCGAGCAGCGTGACATCCGGCAGCGGCAGGCCGAAATCGGTTAACGTTTTTCCGCGAGCCTGTAATAGATCTCCGATGGCGTCCAGACACGCCGCCCGGGCGCGATCAGCGTCTCGGAAACGTTCAACGAAATCTTTCATCAGGTTCGCCTCGTTCGTTTCGTACAACGTTAGCGGATCTGCGGGCTGACAAAAAGACAATATCGTTACGAAAAGATATCGTACCTGTCGCGGCGTGTCCTGCGTAGCCGATTCGGCCAGGCAATCGAGCCACACTCGGTCGTTTTCCAGGAGTCCGAGCGCAACGGCCGCGGCCGCGTAACTCTGATGCACGACACCGTCGACCGTTCTTACGTCACGGAAGGACTGTGGGCCTTTCCGGTGCAAAAGGAGCAGCCGCAGGTGAAATCGATCGCGGTCCAAAGGGTTGACGACATACATCCGAGACAACGTATCGTTGGCGAGAATCCTCTGTCGCCGTCTCCACTGTCTTGCCTGCGCGTTCCAAGTGTAGTGCGTGGGTATTTCGTGGTACAGGTACTGTCGGGCGTTCTCGTCTACTCGGTTCAGCTCGAAGAAACCGGTGAGTTTAGTGCGACCGAGAGCTGCGTTCCGCACACGCTCTTCCAACTGGCCCGGTGCAAAGTACACGTCGTGACGACCTTCCAGATGAACCGGAAGTCTAATGACCGTGTGACTCCGTTTGTGCATTTCGTACGAAAACAGCCGCCAAACTCCTTCCGGCGGACTGACGTAACGCGAATTCAGGAAACTGATAATAATAGTAATAGATTTACAAAAGCGTATGTTATTTGTAATTATTATTAATATAGTATTATAATTACCCTTGTATTTCGTTCGCGTCCCACACCGCCAATGTGGCCGCGTCGTGGCCTTTGTACACGTACTTGTACAAATACATTACGCTCTTCACCGTAGAGCACACCTCGACGTTAATGTGCGCGTCGTATTTGGCCAACAGGTACGGATTGTGCGGCACGACAAACTCGTTACCGACTTCGTGATTTCTGACGTTCACCGTGCGACCGTTGTCGGGTCTCAGGTACGTGGGATAACCGCCATCCGATCTGAACAGAGTCTCTTCGCTGTACTCTTTCGGAAACTTCTTGGAACAACTGCCGTCCACCATACACGGGCTGTTCGGGTTCAATGGTCCGCACGGGCCGTGAATCATGTGTGACGATACGGCCGTGTGTAACCGCCTCTCGGTTGCAGGATCTGGTAAATAGGCACGAACAACGTTGTCGATGTCGTCCGCAGTTTGAAACTTACAGTCTTCCGTAAGACGACCACTATGTGTGCGTGCGGCAGACCGCGTTTCTGAAACTCAACGGTATAAACATACGCGTCTACATTACCGAATATCCTGTTCTTCGTTATGTCCCGCATGAGCTCCGCGAGTTTAGCGTGAAACACCCTGGCCACCAGATCGGGTCGGTCGTTCGCCGTCGCCCCGTGAGCGAGGTTTTGTTGGATTTCCGGCCACCTGGGATTGCACGTAAACGTTATGAACAGGTCGGGTTTACCGTACTTACGCACTATAGCCATCGCGTCGTGATAACATTGTTTCATGTAACGGGGACTGCCGACAAACGTAGACGGCAAAACAACTCTACGACCGGCGGCCTCGAGCTCCGGCGCGTTCAAATCGTGCTGTTGGTTAACGTGGTCCATAAGACCTTGATACGCGTCCGCGAACAGCTGGGCCTGGTTTCTGTCCACGTACCTCAAGTTATTCGCCTCCATGCGAACGTACTGGTCGCACACGTATTGCTGAAACAGAAAACCACCACCGTGCAAAAGACTAAATGCTGGGTGTCTAGTATCGTTATTTCCTCGATAACGAATAGCTATACGGTAACACGCGAACTCTCGGATAGTGTTCCTGGTGCGCACTCGGTTTCGACGGACGCCCTCTTGCTGCAAGTGGAATGTCCAACCTATCTCTCCGTATGGGAAAAACAGCGGGTACAACATTGGGTCCGCGTGGCACGATCCGGACGGTATGTTTTGCCTTTGATAACCCGGTCGATTCGGATTCGTGTCGTAGATAACCAGATCGACGTTTCTTGGCGGTCGACCGTCATCACCGACAAACACCACTGCTACTTCGTTTGCTGCCGGTGCGTTATACCTACGCCGGTCTCTGCTTGGATCGCTGACGAAATGCATGGCCACTCTTCTTGGTTCCCTCTCAGGGTCGGCTGCGGCGGATTCTCGTTCCGCCGTCCACACCTGACGCATGTTACTACAACGTAATAACAACAATGCACTCATGTTATATATTTTGTTTAATATTTAATATTTATTGTATATAATTACCGAAAAGCCTGTGCGTAAGGATTGATTTCACGTAACATGGCGTCCAGTGAAGCCATCAAGTTTTCCGACACTCTGTGCTGATTCGTCTGTTGTTCCATTCGAATACGGTTCGCCGTCTCCGATTCGACGAAATACAGTTCACAGTATTTCGGCTGCCTGTCATCGTTTCCGACAACATCGTTGGTGATCCTGTGATACACCTGTCCGTGTACGGAGAACACCCTTGGACCCGCGCCGGTCAACCGTCGTTGGTTTAGATCGGTGGAAAACGCAGCGAACGCCAGAGAATTGTTGTACCGACGGAATTCGTTCCGGAAATTCCTGCCATCCTGTGAATCATCTATCAACAAACCCATTAATAACTCTGGTGCAGGTTGCAAAACGCGATTACCGGTAACGGTCATTAAACCGTTATTACAACACGTTACGAAGTGTCTGTCTGTAGCGGTGGTGCGCTCACACATGAAGTGACGCGCGCTGCAGTGCGAGCATACATGATCCAACGCGCCTACGTCGTATCGTCGTGGTAACTCGTGTTGCACGCCAGCTGGTCGATCTACAATCAACACCTCACGTGCTGCAGGCGGACCGTCAATATCAAACTATAATTTAATTTAATTACAAATCATATTTAAATAAGCTTTTTTTTTTATTTTTCATGTGTTTTAGTTTTCACGTCAACTGACCTCATCGTCCACTTCTGACAATACTTCTATCATGTCCCCATCTATTTCACCCTAAACAATAAATAGAAATCATGATTTCTATAGTTGTTTGAAGTTTTAATACAAATTGCGGTTAGTTTAGATATCCCATGAAAAAGTTAAAAAAAAAAAAAATGAAATATTGTAATTCAAAGTCACTTATTTATAGGCACAAATTTAAAATTGCCCTTTCATATTGGAAAAATTGAATAAAACTATGTTTTTTTTTTATTACAAACATACCATAAACTCAGATATGGTTGCGGTTTTATAGATGAAGAGATAATATTGAAATGTGCCAAGAAAAATTAAAAGAAATAAAACAAAGCCTGGTATATTTTGTATATTTTACATCCAGATCCAGATTCTGTATCATATTGTATCTGAAAACCTGTATGAAAATTGTAAAACCAATATAGATGGTAGCCTTATACCCTTTAATGTTAGAAAAATAGCGTATAATGTTATTTTTATTTATTATTGTTAGGTGTAACAATTAGGTACCTATGCAATCGGTGTTTGGGACAGAATTCATGTACCTACATAAAGTATAGGAAACAAAATTTGGGAAAAAATTTTTTCTACATGTATGTACAGTGAAATAAAAATACAGTGTTAAAATGTTTACTTGTTTTTTGTCTATATGGACATCAAAAAATGTGAACAATTTGATAATGTAAAAAGACTTAATAATACTTTATTACATTTTATGCTTTATAAGCGGCATGATAGAAAATACTTAGTTTGTTTCAAATTTTAAATAGGTACCTTGTAACATTCGAAATTGCAAGTATATAATAATATATAAAGGTACCTAGATAGTATAACATAGGCAAGTAATGAATTATCGGAAAAGAACATAAATCTATAATTGCTAAGCAATTAAAAAAGAGAGTAATTATGTAAACAACATAAATACACAGATAAACCCAACAGTGTCTGGAACATTGTAAAAAAAAAAAAAAAATTTGAAATTGTAATTTTAAAATACAATGAAGTACCAATACGATATATAAATAACGTCATTTTTGAAATACCTATTGAGTTAAAATGAAAATAAGAGTATCTATATATAATAATAAAACAATGTAAATATTGAATTTTACATCAGTTACCTTAACACAGTGTGTATATATTTTAAGTTCAGCAAAAATGTTTAGGTATAACCGTTAATAATAAATAATAAATGTTTATAAGTAGGTACCCAAAATCATCGATAAATGTTTCACACCAAAAGACAAAAGGTGATCAAATACTTACTTAAAAATTATTAATCCGAACTGAAAGGTTTATACAGAAGAAAATAAAAAATTGACTTAAAGTTTTCCATTAAAAATATAGCTGATAGGAAATCTACCAAGATAAAAATGCTATCTGATTCCAGAGGAAAAATATAAATCTGTTAAACCATAAAAGAAACAGAAAGTGTAAAATAAAACAATTTTTTCATAATATATAATTTTTTAAAGAGATTATTTGTATGTTTTCGGGATCATCTTTAACAAATCTGTAAATAATCGATAATTTAATAATTAATTATTACATTTTTTTCAATGTACTTCAATTTTAATAATTCAATTTTAAATAATTTGAGAATATTGTGTTAATACATTAAAATTGGTAAAAAATAATTGTAGGATGAAACTACAAAATGATCAAATACACATAGGTACCTATTTTATATTGAGTACTCTAGAAATTAAAATTAAAAAAACTGACATTTGTAAAGCGTACTTGTATAAAAAAAATATTTTTACACCGTTAAACATAACGTGTTCAGACAATATAAATACACAGATAAACCCAACAGTGTCTGGAACATTGTAAAAAAAAAAAAAATTGTATGTTTGTGTTTAGATTTGACATTTTAAAATACAATGAAGTACCAATACAATCGGTATAATATGAAATAGGTACTTATACTTTAGTACTTGACGTTCTTTTTGTTCTGTATACCAAGTGGCACAAATAAAAAAAATTCAAATATATATACTTAGTTTGTTTCAAAATTTAAATACCCTGTGACATTTGAAATTGGATTAAAAACCTAACAATACCTACAGTGCTATCATTATGCATGATATATATTATGTATTGTGTAATCAATATTTATCATAATAATATGGTTTGCATTCTAAAAAAAAAATATATATATATAAAGAGTATAAAAAAAACCTGTAATTTTGTGATTAAATTAAACACATTTATTTATAAGTACTTCTTAGACACAAAATTTAAAAATGCTATTTAATATTTTTGTTATTATCAATAAAATATACACTGAGATATAGATAAAGTATAGATTTTGTTATTTTGTTTTAATAAATGCTGTTTTAATAAATACTGTAAGCCTGGTTTATTGTGTACATTTTACATAAAAATCACAGTAAAACGGTTAATATAATCGATGAAGTGTGAATAAAAGATACAACTTTAAGTCTGATCCATAATGATCTAAATTGGAGTGTTGAATATGAATGCAAAAGCATATCACAGTAGTAAACAAATTAAATTTTATGAATTTTATGAAAATGAATAAAACCGTGTTATTTTTTACTATAATATAATATATATATATATATATATTATATATATACACCTAGATAGTATAACATAGGCAAGTAATGAATTATCTCAAATTGCTAAGCAATTAAAAAAGAGAGTAATTATGTAAACAATATAAATACACAGATAAAACCAATAGTGTATGAAACACTGTAAAAAAAAAAGAAATGTATGTTTGTGTTTAGATTTGAAATTTTAAAATATAATGTAGTACCAATACAATCGATTGAATATGAAATAGGTACTTATACTCAAGTACTTGACATTTTAATTTTTCTGTATGCCAAGCGGCACGATAAAAAAAAATTCAAATATATATACTTAGTTTGTTTCAAAATTTAAATACCCTGTGACATTTGAAATTGGATTAAAAACCTAACAATACCTACAGTGCTATCATTATGCATGATATATATGTATTGTGTAATCAATATTATCACAATGTGGTGTGCATTCTAAAAAAATAAAATATATATATATATATATGAACCTAAACATTTGTAATAATAATAAAACTTTATAAAACCGTGACTGAATTGACAACATGCTGGAGATAAATATTTTGTACCATAAATTACCTGGGGTGGGACATCTGCCAATCGAACGTCTACGACCTCGATGTCATCGTCGTTGACATCTGCCACCTCCTCAGCAACAACTCGAGGCTCCTCAGTTGGCATTACCAAGTCCTCAAATCCTATTTCGACGACTTCCATTTCCACATCGTCCACATTCACTTCTTCTTCAATGACCTCCGGAAGTTCTACGACTATGTCGTTCTCGTGGGCATCAATAGCTGGCTGAAAATTGAATTAAAATAAAGATTTAATTACCGACGGCTTCGAAAGATTGTATATTATAAACAAAACGAAATAATGCACATAAAAGTATGACATTAATCGATAAAAATATTTACAGTGAAAATATTGCAGAAAACAATAATAAGAAAAAATGTACACAATGTAATGAATTAAATTTGTGAATTTACAATTCCTATCGTCGGGACCGCATGACGACTTAAACGATGCCTGTTGGCCGTAACTGAAAAATCGGCATCCGCGAAATGTCGAGAGCATAATGCCGAGGTGGGTCGTACGGATTCACGGAGAACGCCATATCTCTCCACGTACCTCAGCCAAAGTTCATGACGCTCGGGGTTCGCACGTGGAAATCTGAAAAATACCGTATCATACGAAATGTACAAAAAAGAGTTTTGATCGCGCGATTACTGTTATGCCATACAGGTGTGCCGAGTATCCACCGTCGACCCGTCTACAAATCACACAAAGTTGAGGCATTATTCGAACAGAAAATCAAAAAATAAAAACGCAAGAAAAGCGATCAGTACCGAAGCGATCTGACCATTAACCTACAAGACCCGTATCTACGAAATTACGTGTAAAAACAGCAGATAAATAAATCACCGTCTGAAGTTCTGAACTTTGAGCCATAGAGCTCAGCGCGTTAAACAGAAATAATAGGCACGTCTTGCTATTTAAAATCAACAGTGCAGACACGTTTATGGGAGGAATCGGACGTACACGTTTTTTAACTTTTAATTTCAATTTACATTATAAATTTGAATTACTTAATAGTTTAGTAAGATAAAATTATTAAATTTCATTATACTTTACGCGTTTCATTGTTTTTATACTCGGGCTCTGACGACGATAAAATTCATTATTTTCAAAGTGAATAACAATATTGTGTGGCAACACTGGCGACCAGACATTTAGACCAAAGAAACATCTTCTAACGAATAAAATTCAATTTTTTTTGGTTATAAGTGTTCATAAGCGCGTGTCCGCCCGTGTGCGTGAGTATAATTTTAATTTTTGTTAATTATATAAGATTTTTACCATTTATTTTGCACGTAATTCATTTATATTTTTTGTTTTCTTTCAGAAAATGAATAATACAGTTCAATAATGCAAATAACTAATTTGTATGGGGGTGGACAACACCCCATACAAATTCGTCGACGAGCGACAGAAAAGTAAGTAAATCGACTGCATTTTTGTATCCACACGATATTACACAACTGCGTAATAAGGTGTATCTAATCTTTTGTGAATTCACTTTTTCCAGATGTTTCAATTGCGGTAAGTGGGGGCACGTCGCCCGCCACTGCCCCCGTAAGTTTCAATGTTTTTTCATCTTTAAGCATTATTATTATTTTTAAAACATATATATATATATACTTTTATTTAATCCAACCAGAAAAAAACGTAAAAGTCCGGCGCCCCACCACCACCACCACCACACCACCACCACCACCAACTCCACCAGGAGAAAAATGAGGACACTGCTAATAAGTATGTACAAAATGTAATATATAATTATTTTAACTACCACAGACACTGTTCTAAGAGTCTGTTCTAACTTTTAAGTATTTATACCCATTTATTTTTTTGTTTCAGCTGATTTCAAGAGAAAATAGATTGTAAGTAGTGAGTAATGATAATCAATTTCAATTTTCTAATGCATACATTTATAATTTTTTACAGATGAACCATTAATTTTTTTTTTTTTTTTTTTAATAAAAATAATTTAAAATAAATTTAATTTGTTTTTATTTCGTTCAACAAAAAAATAATATAATCATTTTATTTCTCCTTACATCCTAAATATGTCTAATAGAATTGAATTTGTTCATTAACATTATATACTTTAAAAAATAAAATCAAATGAAGGCTGTAGTAATTGCTGGTCGGATTGTAGTAGTTAAAAGGTTTACTGACTATGTGTGAAAATTGTTGAAAAGGCGAATAGGTAATTTATTGAAGGTAATCTGATGTAGGCAGCTATGGACGGTAAGTGTATATAATAATAAAGAACCAACAATCTGGAAAAAGTGGTCGGTGTTCCATAAGAAAACTTTAACCATATAACTTTTTAACTTTTAAAATATCATAAAAGAAAAACAACTATTTTGTATAACATATAGTTGAATAATATTAATACTATCAAAAGACATAATATGTATGAACACAAACCGAGAGGAAATTATTTTATATAATATTGAGATTAAAGTATCCAATTCAAAAGTAAGTAGGTATTGTTTATGACACACAATATTAAATATTTCAAATGTATTTAACTTTTTAAACATATCTTTCTATTTTTTTTGTAACATCATTTTTGTAATTCTATTTTATGAAAATAGAAAAAAGGAATGGGTATTATACTGAAGTCAAACGACAATAATAATGTATCTAGAAACACTGATGAAATGAGAGTATATCAACACTAACTATTATGAGTGCATAAATGTTAATATATGACTGGTATTTGTTATGGCATTGAAGCATTTGTGGAAAAGTATTTCACCACAATCAAAATCAGTGGTTAGTTCAGCTAAAGCTGCCGGTGTATATGTAACAAACCTATCATTATTTTACTACTTTTATTTTTTATTTTTTAATAATGTTATTAGCTATTTTATGAAAAAGAATTTCTAAGATATTATAAATTACTTATTTTTTTTATTTATATTTTCAAACGGTTATTATTTGTTGCAAAAGAAATTTAAATTTTACTATATAATTTTATAAAATTTGCAAGTGATATTTATATGTGAACTATTATTTAATTATTCTATACATTGTTATTACATACCTACTACTAAGTTATTGTCTGAAGAGTCTAATCTAAAATTATATTATGTATATATTTTTTAATTCATTTTGCATATTTTTACTTGTTATTATTAAAAAAATATATTCTTTAATCATGTCACAAAGTTATCACCTAATTATATATATAATCAAAAAAAATAAGTAAGTATATACAAGTATCTATCCGCATCGTTTAACCGTAACCATAGTGCATGATTTACCCTACAGGTCACAATTGTAAATTAGGACTTACCCCAAGTGTAACTTTGAAAAACAATTTTTTTTTTATTTTTTCTGTAAAAAAGAGGGGTTAAATAAATCAGTTTTAAATAAAATCAAATAATTTAAAAAAATCATGCATTGTAGGGTTAATGAGATAAAGTATGCAGTGTAGTGGTAAGTAGATTCTTTAATGGTAAGTAGTTTATAATTCTATGGTACCTGAAAGTAGTCTATTTAATAAAACAGTGTAAATATTCATAATATAATAGGTACAGCAGAAACGTTTTTCTTAAAAGCTTTTTATCCATTGAAAAAAAAATAAAACTGTTTTGTATAACATATATAATTATATAATATAGGTATACTTTTACTTTGTGTCGAATCAGACATGTTATTAGTGAGTAAGTATTCATCAAAAATAATAATACTATCAAAAAACACAAACCGAGAGGAAATTGTTTTTTATTAATTATTATTTTATATTTTAAGAGATAAAAGTATACAATTTAATAGTAAGTAGGTATTGTTTATGACACCAAAATTGCAAATATATTTCAATTTTCAACTTATCATCAAATAACCAAATTAAAATGTTAATTAATATATGACTGGTATTTAAGAAATAATATAATGGCGTTGGACTATTTGTAAATTTATTTCACCACAATCAAATCAGTGGTTAGTTCAGCTAAAATAATATAATTATTTATTATAACGCTTTGATTCGTAGACGGTTATGTAGGTATATTTTTAAATTTTCACTTACCATTGTAAAAGTATTTTGATTAGTTTAAAATCGACAACACGGATAAGTAACTATTTGCATTTACTACCATGATATATGTAAGAGTGTGTTTTAAGAGAAATTCAACAGTCATAATTCATGCAATTACAATTTTATCCTAGAATTAGGTACTGTTACATACATTTTGTGTTTTGTATTTTCTATTTAATAAAACAGTATAAATATTCAATTTCCTTTATGTCCGATGTGTAGGTACCCGATATCATTGGTCAATGGTCTTCACACCAA
>JALBXZ010000352.1:0-41833 GCA_027580255.1 Therioaphis trifolii | reverse complement strand
TTTTCACCTATACTACGATACGTGAAATTTTATTACCTTTCGAATGAGTATAGTTTAAAGTTGCGCCACTTTCCGGAACACGGTCAAAAAATTTAAAACCGACGACCCGTCGTCGTTTTCTACATCGTACTGCGCCCGACCGTCCTCATTCGGACGTTTGGCAGCCCCCGAAGGAAAATCGGTGTGCAAGTTTTCACCTATACTACGATACGTGAAATTTTATAACCTTTAGAATGAGTATAGTTTAAAGTTGCGCCACTTTCCGGAACACGGTCAAAAAGATTATAAAGCGAAGACCCGTCGTCGTTTTCTACATAGTACATGCGCCCGACCGTCCTCATTCGGACGGTTGACTGCCCCCCACGGAAAGACGTGTGCCAGATTTCACCTATACTACGATACGTGAAATTTTATAACCTTCGAATGAGATAGTTTAAAGTTGCGCCACTTTCCGGAACACGGTCAAAAAAATTAAAAACCGACGACCGTCGTCGTTTTCTACTAGTACATGCGCCCGGCCGTCCTCATTCGGACGTTTGGCTGCCCCGAGGAAAATCGTGTGCAAGTTTTCACCTATACTACGATACGTGAAATTTTATAACCTTTCGAATGAGTATAGTTTAATTAAAAACCGACGACCCGTCGTCGTTTTCTACATAGTACATGCGCCCGACCGTCCTCATTCGGACGTTTGGCTGCCCCCGAAGGAAAATCGTGTGCAAGTTTTCACCTATACTACGATACGTGAAATTTTATAACCTTTTGAATGAATATAGTTTAAAGTTGCGCCACTTTCCGGAACACGGTCAAAAAAATTAAAAACCGACGACCCGTCGTCGTTTTCTATATCGAGTGCGCGTTCATTTTTTCTCCTTCGGACGTCTGGCTGCCCCCGAAGGAAAATCGTGTGCAAGTTTTCACCTATACTACGATACGTGAAATTTTATAACCTTTCGAATGAGTATAGTTTAAAGTTGCGCCACTTTCCGGAACACGGTCAAAAAAATTAAAAACCGACGACCCGTCGTCGTTTTCTACATAGTACATGCGCCCGACCGTCCTCATTCGGACGTTTGGCTGCCCCCGAAGGAAAATCGTGTGCAAGTTTTCACCTATACTACGATACGTGAAATTTTATAACCTTTCGAATGAGTATAGTTTAAAGTTGCGCCACTTTCCGGAACACGGTCAAAAAAATTAAAAACCGACGACCCGTCGTCGTTTTCTATATCGAGTGCGCGTTCATTTTTTCTCCTTCGGACGTCTGGCTGCCCCCGAAGGAAAATCGTGTGCAAGTTTTCACCTATACTACGATACGTGAAATTTTATAACCTTTCGAATGAGTATAGTTTAAAGTTGCGCCACTTTCCGGAACACGGTCAAAAAAATTAAAAACTGACGACCCGTCGTCGTTTTCTATATCGAGTGCGCGTTCATTTTTTCTCCTTCGGACGTCTGGCTGCCCCCGAAGGAAAATCGTGTGCAAGTTTTCACCTATACTACGATACGTGAAATTTTATAACCTTTCGAATGAGTATAGTTTAAAGTTGCGCCACTTTCCGGAACACGGTCAAAAAAATTAAAAACTGACGACCCGTCGTCGTTTTCTATATCGAGTGCGCGTTCATTTTTTCTCCTTCGGACGTCTGGCTGCCCCCGAAGGAAAATCGTGTGCAAGTTTTCACCTATACTACGATACGTGAAATTTTATAACCTTTCGAATGAGTATAGTTTAAAGTTGCGCCATTTTCCGGAACACGGTCAAAAAAATTAAAAACCGACGACCCGTCGTCGTTTTCTACATAGTACATGCGCCCGACCGTCCTCATTCGGACGTTTGGCTGCCCCCGAAGGAAAATCGTGTGCAAGTTTTCACCTATACTACGATACGTGAAATTTTATAACCTTTCGAATGAGTATAGTTTAAAGTTGCGCCACTTTCCGGAACACGGTCAAAAAAAATTAAAAACCGACGACCCGTCGTCGTTTTCTACATAGTACATGCGCCCGACCGTCCTCATTCGGACGTTTGGCTGCCCCCGAAGGAAAATCGTGTGCAAGTTTTCACCTATACTACGATACGTGAAATTTTATAACCTTTCGAATGAGTATAGTTTAAAGTTGCGCCACTTTCCGGAACACGGTCAAAAAAATTAAAAACCGACGACCCGTCGTCGTTTTCTACATAGTACATGCGCCCGACCGTCCTCATTCGGACGTTTGGCTGCCCCCGAAGGAAAATCGTGTGCAAGTTTTCACCTATACTACGATACGTGAAATTTTATAACCTTTTGAATGAATATAGTTTAAAGTTGCGCCACTTTCCGGAACACGGTCAAAAAAATTAAAAACCGACGACCCGTCGTCGTTTTCTATATCGAGTGCGCGTTCATTTTTTCTCCTTCGGACGTCTGGCTGCCCCCGAAGGAAAATCGTGTGCAAGTTTTCACCTATACTACGATACGTGAAATTTTATAACCTTTCGAATGAGTATAGTTTAAAGTTGCGCCACTTTCCGGAACACGGTCAAAAAAATTAAAAACCGACGACCCGTCGTCGTTTTCTACATAGTACATGCGCCCGACCGTCCTCATTCGGACGTTTGGCTGCCCCCGAAGGAAAATCGTGTGCAAGTTTTCACCTATACTACGATACGTGAAATTTTATAACCTTTCGAATGAGTATAGTTTAAAGTTGCGCCACTTTCCGGAACACGGTCAAAAAAATTAAAAACCGACGACCCGTCGTCGTTTTCTATATCGAGTGCGCGTTCATTTTTTCTCCTTCGGACGTCTGGCTGCCCCCGAAGGAAAATCGTGTGCAAGTTTTCACCTATACTACGATACGTGAAATTTTATAACCTTTCGAATGAGTATAGTTTAAAGTTGCGCCACTTTCCGGAACACGGTCAAAAAAATTAAAAACCGACGACCCGTCGTCGTTTTCTACATAGTACATGCGCCCGACCGTCCTCATTCGGACGTTTGGCTGCCCCCGAAGGAAAATCGTGTGCAAGTTTTCACCTATACTACGATACGTGAAATTTTATAACCTTTTGAATGAATATAGTTTAAAGTTGCGCCACTTTCCGGAACACGGTCAAAAAAATTAAAAACCGACGACCCGTCGTCGTTTTCTACATAGTACATGCGCCCGACCGTCCTCATTCGGACGTTTGGCTGCCCCCGAAGGAAAATCGTGTGCAAGTTTTCACCTATACTACGATACGTGAAATTTTATAACCTTTTGAATGAATATAGTTTAAAGTTGCGCCACTTTCCGGAACACGGTCAAAAAAATTAAAAACCGACGACCCGTCGTCGTTTTCTACATAGTACATGCGCCCGACCGTCCTCATTCGGACGTTTGGCTGCCCCCGAAGGAAAATCGTGTGCAAGTTTTCACCTATACTACGATACGTGAAATTTTATAACCTTTTGAATGAATATAGTTTAAAGTTGCGCCACTTTCCGGAACACGGTCAAAAAAATTAAAAACCGACGACCCGTCGTCGTTTTCTACATAGTACATGCGCCCGACCGTCCTCATTCGGACGTCTGGCTGCCCCCGAAGGAAAATCGTGTGCAAGTTTTCACCTATACTACGATACGTGAAATTTTATAACCTTTCGAATGAGTATAGTTTAAAGTTGCCCCACTTTCCGGAACACGGTCAAAAAAATTAAAAACCGAGGTCATGTTGCCGGGTTACGTGGTGGTAGTGGCCATTAGAAATATATTATTTGTTGGGACCGTAACACAATACTCCTTTTATTTCAGTCGGACGCAACCACACTTACATGATTTTATATGGGCGTTACCGAATGTAGGAAATTGCTGTTATCAGAAATTGCTAACTTCACACCCGTTACAACTTGACTGGATACTTCAACATTTCAATAGAAATAGCTTAATTCTGTAGCAACAATTTTAGTATAATTAGATTAATATTGGCATGGCCCCAACGCAAGAAAAAAAATATAAATGTATACATATATTATATAATAGACATATTTAAATAATTTTTATCATAACATACTTATTATTTTCAAAATGTATAATAAAATATATATCATTAATTAGTCAATTTTCCTTCAATTGATCATCGTAATGTACAAAAAAAAAATTATAATCGGTTACTTGTTACATCCAATTTTAAATTATACTTTAATATACTTATAATTGTATTTATTGTGAAAAAATTAAACATAATATTATATTTATAATAAATAAGTAAATAATTTCTTAAATATTTTTATTTTTATTACACAAGTAATAATTTTGACATGGACTCGTTACTTTTAGCTAGTAAATCCTTAACTTCTTCGTTATCAATTTGGACAAGAATTTCTTTTTCAACTGCCATAATCATAAAAGCCTGTAAATTATCTTGTTCTAAAGAATTTCGAAGTCTGGTTTTGACTGTCTTTAACTTCGAAAAACTTCTCTCACATGCAACTTGAGTAACCGATAGCGTCAACATGAACTTGTAAGCGATGTAAAGTAATCTGTAAGAGTTTGTGTGCAGTCTATATTTTTTTAATACCAAATAACAACAAGCAGCACAATTTTTACAACATTTTTTTGCATGTTTTATACTTGTTTTGTCCCCAGAATCATCAAAATCATCGCTACTAGAATTAGAATTAATACCTTCATGTTCATCAAAGGAATAATTTTCTGGAACGGTATGTTTTAATGATGGCCATTTAGTCTTAAAATCTAAGAGTTCTAATCTTAAATTTTCTGGAGTGACATTTTCTTCAAATTGTATTATTAAATGACTTAATTTTAAAAATGCGTCTGTAGATAATGGTTTATCTATGTCCTTAAAGTTTTTTGGATCTAAAATAGAAAAATCAGAATATAATGTTCCATGCTTAATAAATCGTTCTTTCAATTTGTTTATGATAGTATCAAAAACAATATTATGAACTTCAACCTTATATTTTATTTCCGGTTTAGAAACTGGTTCGTCTGGATTTTTTCATCAAATTGTTTTTTTTTAATTTTTCGGCGTTGCTTTGATTCTTTAGGAAAATTACATTCGACATTTTCTTCACAATCTTTTTCTTCTAATTCTTTGTTTGCCCAGCTTACAAAATTGTCGGCCACTTGTTTTACTATATCAAATTCTCTGGATATTTTTTTTAGTGTGATAACGGTTTTTGAAACCATCCTATAACCTTGTAATATATCCATTCCACAGAAGCGGACTGTGTGAAAATACTGGCCGTTTTTACTATTATCCGATCCGTTTACGTTGCCGTTTAAAAACGGACAGTGTGAAAATACTATCCGTTTTCAATTTTTATCCGATCCGTTTCCGTTGCCGTTTAAGAAACGGACTGTGTAAAAGAGGCCTAAACGACCCTCTGGCCATTGCAGACTATATAGTGAACTCCTCAGTCTGTAAAGATTACAATTTACAAATTTACGTTCCTTAAAATGTTTAAGTTAGATATGGGACCAAATTAAAACCAGTGGCCCCAATTATCAAAGGTCCCAGTCGGCGATCACCGCATCGCCACACGAGTCAGTCCGCCCCTGATTCCATATATGAGCTCGGCACCTGTATTAACATCGTGCTCTACGATTGATTGATTTGAAAATGCCACGAAATTTTTTTTGTTATCACTAATCAGTATATTTATGTTATCAATTATTTTACTATCAATTTGGTAAAATTATATTATTGATATAATATTAAATTTTAATTAATTCAAAAAATACTAATTGTCCGCCAAAAATTTCATCTACTAATTATTTTTAAGGATAGTTTACCAGCAATAATAACATTTAAAAATGCCCATAACCACACATTGACATCAGGTGAGGCATTGTCATTTTTAAGGCCTACTGATGATATCCGTTGTATCTTTAATGGATACTTTACTAGTGGTCTTGGTAAGTACCTGAAGTTTAAAAACTAAATAATACCTATACTATGTACTTTACATAGGTATTATTATTTATTACAAGTACAAAGTGAAATAATTATTTTACAATGGGGTGATTATATCTCATACTTGTATACACCAATAGTATATATATGCCGATCCTGGCGCACTTTTGATATTTATTGATATTTTTCACTTAAAACAAATTAATTGATATTTTTCACTTAAAACAAATTAATTGATATTTTTCACTTAAAACTAATTAATTGATATTTTTCACTAAAAACTAATTTATTGATATTTTTCACTTAGTTTTTATAAAAAATATTTATATTATGGTCTGTGGTCTTTTTCACTTAGTTTTTTTTTTTAAATATTTATATTATGGTCTGTGGTCTTTTGCACTTAGTTTTTTTTTTAAATATTTATATTATGGTCTGTGGTCTTTTTCACTTAGTTTTTTTTTTTTTTTTTTTTTAAATATTTATATTATGGTCCGTGGTATTTTTCACTTAGTTTATTTTTCTCTAATTATTTAACATAATTATTTCAAAATGTTTTTGAAATAATAACATTTTTATATTGAAATTCAACATAAAAATTAAAATTTTGATTTCTGGAGTTCCCCTGTATAAAAAGTCCCCTCAATAATTTCACCACCAATATCTTTTATTTTATAAGTTATAGGAGATGTATACACAATTTCGTTTATTATAAATATTTCACGAGTCCAATTAGGATCATATTTATTGGCAAATTTTTGTTTAAATCTGGTAATTCGAACCCTGTCTCCAACTTAAAATTTAATTTTCTGTTTTGGTTTATTCTCAGAGAATACCTTTCTTAAAACCTCACATTCATTACTCTTTTTAACTTCACAAGGTTTCATTCCAATAGTTCTATGAATGTCTTTAAAATTATATTCATACAACAAGGATTGTAAATTATGTATCCATTTTTTATTGTTTTGTACTTCGAAATGTATTCTCATCTTTCCATTGAGTGTTCTATTAAATCGTTCGATTATTGATGATTTCTCTTCATTTTGAGTATGATACATTTTAATCTCATATTTTTTTAACATTTCTTTAAACAATTTATTTTCAAATTCTAGTCCTTTATCGGTATGGAGTAAAACTGGAGGGTTATGGTTTTGTATTTTAGCTTCCTTTAATATTTTTTCAAAAGCTTTGGATACACTTTTTCCGTCTTTCTTTTTAAGTGGATAGGACCAAGCAAATTTGGAAAAAGTATCAATTACATTTAACATATAAGAATAATTATCGTTTTCTTTCTCATAGTTTTTCATTATAACTAGATCAGCAGCCCATAGATCATCAATACCCTTGGTAAATATTTTTCTTTTCGGAAATCGTTTCCTTACAGGTTTGTGAAGTTCTTGAGCTATTGAAAGTTTATCCTTTGCCTTTATTTTTTGGTTGTTTTTAATTTTTTCTTCATCTTTAAGAGGTTGAATAAATTTACTTTTATTTGTGTTAAATTCAACACATTTTGCTGAGATTCTCCACCTACCATTATTCGTTTGAACTTTTTTTGCATCGATATTTTTTGTTTTTTTCTTACATTTCAGACAATGTATAATTTCTTTTAAAATACCATCAATTTTATAATAGACAATCTTAAATTTTATCGAATTTCTCTAATTGAGTTTTGTATAATATCGTATACAAATTTGTTACTTGAAACTAGACAAATATAGCACACAGTACCATCTGATACATCTCCATCAAAATCAATATTCAAAATGACTGTGTGTTTAGAACCTGATATACTCACAGGTTGTCTAGTCAGATTTATAACGAATAAAGGTTTAGAATTCTTAAACTGTTCTGGATCTGTGTAGATTAAAGGGAGTTCTCGGTATGTTTTGTAAAAAACTTTTTTGTAGTCTCCAAGCATATCGTAAATATTGCCAAATTTATCGTTTTTGAAATCGATATTCAACATCTCTTCTGGATGTTTTTCTCCGTTTATTTCAAAGTAAATATTTCTAATATTACAGTGATCAAAATTACTTGATTCTTTTAGTTGAGTATTTCTGTTTGTTTGTAAACCTACAATCCCAAATAAAGGATCATGAGAATTTCTATACATGTTTGTAATATCAAGAGTACACTTCTTTCCACTCAATTTTCTTACTTCAATACATTTAATAGTTTTAAAATCCAAGAAATAATTATTTTTTTCTGATAATTCAACCAATTCATTTATTAAGAGGGTTTTAATCATACTATCATATTTAACTACACGAAAACTAATCCTAAAATCCTCAATAATAATTTTTCCATCTGTTTTTTTATCAGAATTTTCTTCTTTGAATAATGCATCATGATCATGATTTCGAGTAAACTCTAATTGAATGTCTCCTTTGTAAAGTGGATATGTTACATCCTCAAAGAAACCCAAACCGAAATCAGACAAATTGCCATAAACATTAAATTTTCCCCCTCCTTTAAATCTGGATTGATATCTTGAGTTTATAGTAGGACCATGGTTATTATTTAAAGCAAAACCAACAACCCCTTTCATATTACTTGTTATACCAGGGTTTTCGATTTCCTCAAGTAATGTTCCATGTTTTTTCAGTTGGATGTTGGAAAACAGTTTGCTTGGAAAACCATTCTCTAATTTTATATTGCTATTAAGTGGATATTCAGTATCGTCTAGTTGTACAACTTTTCCGGAAATGTTAAATTTTGTGGATTTTAAGTCTAGAAAACAATCACTTCCATCTATTGAGAAAATTGTCTTCCTATTTTCAGTATTAAGGTTTAACACAGAAGTTGGGTTGAAATCTCTATATTCAGCCCGGATAATATTATCATCATACTTTTCAAAAAATTTTTCCATTTATTATACATAAATTTTTTTTTTCACAAAAATCTTAAACCAGGCGAAAATCCGGCTTGAAAAAGAAATTCTAAACCAGGCAAAAAATCCGGCTTGAAAAAGAAATTCTAAACCAGGCAAAAAATCCGGCTTGAAAAAGAAATTCTAAACCAGAAAAAAAATCCGGGTTGAAAAAGAAATCTCAAACCAGACAAAATATCCGGGTTAAAAAAGAATCTTAAACCAGGCGAAAAATCCGGGTTAAAAAAGAAATTCTAAACCAGGCAAAATATCCGGGTTAAAAAAGAATCTTAAACCAGGCGAAAAATCCGGGTTAAAAAAGAATCTTAAACCAGGCGAAAAATCCGGGTTGGTTAGAATATTGACAACCAGGTTTATATTCATTAGTTTGTAATAGTATACAAATTTTAAAGAGAAAATCTTTAAAATTAACAATACATTTTATTATAATTTTTTATAAATTCCAAACACAAATGACCACAAATAGGTGGATCATTATCATCTTGGTATATATTCGTTGATATTAGTAGGTTTTTTTTCCCTAAATATTTAACAAGTTCTGTAGGTGGATTAAATTCTCCATATGAGTCGAAATAAATTTTTAAATTTACTTCTTTTATCCATGCAACCCAATGTGAACCTTTCTCTTTAGAATCATTTAAATTTAATATACCACTTTCATTTGTCCAAGGTTTTAAAGGAAGTTCGTTTCTCATGAAACACCCTCAAAAATATTTATTTTTTTCAGTAAATTTTAAGATATCAAAATTAGTCAATGCTTTTTCCCCATATTTTTTAACAAGGAAATTAACAGATAGATCTACTTTTTGATTGTTTTTTTTTCTCTTCAAACCTGAGCCAATATGTAATGTTTTAACATTTTTAATAATTTTTTCCAATTCCTGATTGTGTCGAATTGTTTCTTTTTCCATTGCTTTTTTATGTTTAGTTTCTGAATAACTATCCCAAATAGCAGATCCTCCTTGAGCTGCAGCAGCAGCTGCTGCAATTCCACCAAATAAAAGAGGAAGAAATCCACCTTCTTTTATTTGATTAAATTCCAATTCTAATCGGACTTCTTTATTTTCTTTTTTGGCTTTTTTTAGCATATTTATTTGTGTATTGGTTAAATTATATAGTTTTCCCTCACCTATTTGATAAGGTTTTAAAAGGATTGTAACATTTTTTTTCTGTTCATGAGCCAAATGAATTTTCTTATTTTGATAATCATTTAGTTTAAGTTTCATTTATTATACAATTTCTTTTTTTTTTTTTAAATTAATCCCATCCCTAATTTTCGTTTTGTTTTCATGATGTTTGTTGTAACCCATGCAGCAGATTTTTCACCTAAAGACACATTTGGATCTGAAAATCTTTCCCAAGCCTTATGTTCTAAAATCAAATCAGCTTTATGTCTAGATTAAGTATCTGTATTTTTTTCATAGTAAATATCGTGTTCTTTTGCTGCTTCATCCAGTTTATTAACAGGTTTTTTATTTTTCTTTAATTTTGTACCTGGACCTAAGTAGTTATAAGTAGGCCAATGTATTTCAGGTATAAATTTACTGTTTAAAATATGATTGACAAGACCTTCCCCTTTAATTAGTTTTTTTGGCAAACATTTTATAATTTCGATCAAATACTCTGTACTTTTTGGAGAATCAATCAACTTTTCCATTTCATTTTTGAAAAAGGTTACCATACCTAGTTTTTCATTATGAAAATTATTATTTCCTGCTCTTTCTTCTTCGGCGATTTTACACAATCGATTTATTATTTGGTTTAAATTATTTATATACATATATTCTACAGGATTTTCCGTGTAATATTTTAAACCTTCTCCAACATGTTCAGATGGTTTTTTCATTTCATTCCAAATATTTTTAATTATTAGATTATATTTATTAGAACTGGATGATTTTGGTTTTCCTGTTTTTTTATCGTTTTTTTGATATATCGAGTCGGTTTCTAATAATATTTTTTTATATGTTTTTAAATCCTCATCTGTATACGGTAATATAATATTATTTGTTTCATCCCATAGATTTGACTGTGTTAACAAGTTCCACAATCCTTCTGTTCCTTTATATTGATTCTTGTTTAAAATAATATCGTTGCCGTTAAAACTTATTGCGTATTTTCCAATTGCATGACCTTTTTTATTAGTAGTTTTATTATCATAAATCCAAATTCCAAAAGCTTTATCTCTTAGATCTATGAGTTTCTGTGCGGCGATATTTCCTAAATGTGTTGTTTCTGGTGTTTTTATTGTTTGATTTTCTTCATCTCTTGTTGGTGTTTGAAAACTTGATATCATTTTCGGTTTGTTTTCTGTATGGATTGGTTGTTCTATTATTGTTGATGTTTTTACAGGTACCAATTCTGTGTGTGAATCAACATCTGTTTTGTTTACAGCATTTTTTATGTCTCTTAATACTTTCACTACAGGTTCGAAAGATTTTTCTTTTCTTATTTCGTTGTTGATTTCTCTTTGATTTGCATTTTTAAAATTATTTTGTAGTTTTTCTCTAATTTTTAATACTTGTTTGGTTTTCTCTATTTTTTCCTTGTCCTTATCATTATTTAAAGTATTTGGTTTAAACATCTCATTATTTTGAAGACCTCCTCCTTTTCTCATTTGTTTTGTAAGATTATTCAGAATTTTTTTAATATCACTATCATTCATTTATAATAGATATATTTAAAAAATATATATATATCTAAATTATATTACAACATAAACGTCTTACGTAAACCTAAACATAAACATCTTACGTAAACCTAAACATAAACGTCTTACGTAAACCTAAACATAAACGTCTTACGTAAACCTAAAAATAAACATCTTACGTAAACCTAAACATAAACGTCTTACGTAAACCTAAACATAAACGTCTTACGTAAACCTAAACATAAACATCTTACGTAAACCTAAACATAAACGTCTTACGTAAACCTAAACATAAACGTCTTACGTAAATTTTAACATAGTTTTTTCTCTAGTTTATTATATATATGATTATCTATAACATCCAGAGAAATGTATCCATATTTTTTTTCCCAACAAAGTGCACAAAATTTGAAAAATTTTTCTTTAGATAGAGTTGAACTATAAAAACTTTCCCAAATTTTACTTACGTAGTGTTTTTGTTGTTTAAAAATAAACAAAAAATTTAAATTATTGCGTATCAATTTTAAATCACTCGAGGTAAAACAATGAGTTAAATAAATACAGGAAATATTTTTATGTCTGCCTCTGACAAAATATTCCTTTACTAATGATTGATCTTTTTCCAAAATCCAATCATCAAAAACAACTAGACTATTTGTTTGACATTCGTCGACAGGTACTATATCTTGATCAGAGAAATGCGAATTAATATTAAAATTAATATCAAATATTTTTTGTAAACATTTATACACTGGTTGTTCAAGATTTTTTGAGAACACATATAGATGTTGATAATCAACCCAATACTCTGTGATAAAATTCCTTAACAATGTAGTCTTACCAGAACCAGAACCTCCAACAATTAAACATCGAATAGGAACAGGAAGTAAAGAATCGTTGTTATTTAGAGTTTCGGTTTCAAAAGGATAAAGCTTGAAAAAATATTTTTTCATATTTATTATAGAGTTTTTAAATATTCTTGGAATATTTAAAAGAATATATATAAACAAAGGTATTTTACTCAAAAATGACTAAATGTTTTGAGTAACCATTACTCAATTTTTCTAAACCTTTATAAATTAAAGTGAACTTCACTGGATTCGAGTTCATTTTTTCAATATCATTAACTGTAAATTTTTTAGAAAAGTGGTGTGGTAAAATTACTTTAAAATTATAATCTAAAATTTTTAATAATTTTTGCCCATACTTTGTCATAACAATTTCAAAGTTTGTTACCTTATATTTTTTTCCAAGTTCCAAGTTTTTTTATGAGATGAAGTATGTGTTTGAATTTAAAAGTGTTTTATAGTTTTCCATTTATTATACATTTTTTTTTTTAAATACAATATGCATATTAATGCATATTGATGCATATTGATGCATATTGATGCATATTGATGCATATTGATTTTTTTAATTTTTTTGAAAAAATTCTTAATCCGGATTTTTCATCCGGGTTGGTTAGAATATTGGCAACCAGGTTTATATTCATTAGTTTTAAAGACTAAAATGAAGCAGAAGATTTTCAGGATTGGTTAACTATTTTTTCTGTTGAGGTCTAATAAATCGAGATAAAAAATTGGATCTTTGAGTAGGATAAATTCGTTTCCATTTTGATCGAAAATACTGATGTTTATAGTTTTAATTGTTTTGAAGCTTACAGGAACATAAAATATTTTCTCTGGTCTTACAAATAAATTATTAGAATGAAATAAAAACACGAATAAAAGTTCTTCCTCTACATGGTGAATATCATTAACACAGGAGAACGATTTTTCAATTATGTTGCAATGAATTTCTAAAGGTGTAATAATTATGTTTTCATATATAGGTGATAAACCTATATATGATCTTATAGAAAAATTTTTCTTATTTATTCCAAAACATTTGTTTAAATTTTCATCAAGTTCGAAATATTTATCAGATTCAATTTATATGGTATAATTATTTAAAAGAGATATTTTCATATTTGTTGGTATAATTTTATTTAATTCTTCTATTGTATAATAACCAGATTTTATATTGTATTCAGTGTTATCCATATAAATATTTCCCTCTAATATCCACATTTTATTGTTTATACATTTTGATGTTCTATTACCAATATGAGTGATTTCTACATTAGAGTGTCGTAATTCATATTGGTAATTTTCCACTCCTAAAATCTCTTTTAAATAATCTTCGAATATAAAAGAGATGTTTGAAGTAAAATGTATAATATTATTTTCATCTAATTTAATTATTGTTCTATTATAAGTGGTATTTTTATTTAGCTCATGTTGAAATTGTTTTAAAGAATAAATGCCTTTTTTTATCACAAATTCTGTGTTTAAAATTACAAATTCTATTTTGTCTTGAAGTTTATATTCTTTCGTTTTAATAATACAATCTCTGTCTAATCTGATAACAGGAATATACCTGATTTCTATTTCACTTATTTTTGAGTAATCTAATTTTATATACTCTAAATTCAAATATTTGCAGAAATTCTCATCTAAATGATAGTAAGTATTACATGTTATTTTAACTATATTTTCCTCTAAAAGACTTATCACAACAGGATTAATTTTTTTGTTTAACTGTTCAATTGTATATCTGCCTGGCTCCACAGTAACTATTATACCGCCAATTGTAATTATACAATCTGTTTCAATTCTGATTAAATTATGTAAACGTAAACCAGTAAATGTTAAAGCCTTAAGTCCTAGTAAAAAATTACCAGAATTAACCAAGGGACGTTCTAAATGTATACTATTATTTTTAATTTTTATTAAAACCATCTATTATTTATAATATATAAATATTATTAAAAAACTAATATTTAAATAGTAGATAAGTAAATAAATAATAAAAAAATAATTAATCTAATATAATTATTATTAAAAAACAACTGAGTATTTAATTCGAATGATGACCTACTTTCGTTATCTTTTGTATGACGTCATACAAGCGATAATTACTCAGTTGAGTTAAAAGGAAATAAATGTAAATGCAATAAATCGACAATCACCGCACAAAAAAAAAAAAATTGAAAAATAAAAAAATATATCGTATAATAAATGACAGATATGAATATGAATATGAATATGAATATGAATACTAAATATCATCCTAAATACTGTGTAGTTTGTGACACAAATATTGCTTATAAAAATTGGTCAAAACATTGCCAAACAAAAAAACACAAAAATAATGATCCTAATAATACAATTACAACAAGGATTCGTAAGAAAACAATAACAACAACCAAGAAACTTAAAAAACAAAGAGTACCTAAAGACCATAGAGTTTTCTATAAGTTCAGTGAAAAACTCTTTAATAAATCCAAAAAAAATTGATCTGTTATCTTGGAAAAAGATACTGCCTTTAACAGCAGAGTTAAAACATTCACAATTAATAATAATTTCGGGTTCAAAGATACTATAAAATTTATGAATCATGTAGAAAGAATAGTTTTAGGTAAAATTCAAGAAGGATTAAATAAACAACATGGTTTAAAAGTAAATTTTATTTTGCATTGTATACACCAGAGAATAATTACTGGTACAGAAACCATGGAGTATAAGGACACACATTTTAAAACAAAGAATGAAATAATATTGAAAAGTAGGACATGCTCAAATTTCCAAACATGGACATAAAGGTTTTCTGTGTAAAATGTGTTTAACCAGTCATAAAACACAAGATAAATTAAACGAACATAAAACTTACTGTATGCATAATAAATGTACCAAAGTCGTTTTACCCAAACCTTCCAATAATATTGTTCAATTTTCTCATTATAATCATTCTTTAAAAGTACCTGTTTCGATTTACGCAGACTTTGAGTGTATGTTAGAAAAAATACAGAATTGTCAACCTTGTGATAATACTTCGTATATAAACCCATACCAAAAACATACTCCTATAAGTTTCGTATTCTATATAAAATACTCTGATGGGAGTTTTAAGAAAAGTGAAGAATACTTTGGATTGGATGCACCTAAGGTATTTGTTCAAAAAATAAAAGAAAAAGCTCTTAATATTGCTGAAAATTATTTAGATGTAAAAGTTCCTATGAAAGAGTTGACTAAAAAACAATGGAAAAATTTTAAAAACGCAAACACATGTCATATTTGTGAGAGAAAAATGGAGGATATACCTCCACAATTGTTACAGAGTATGAAAAAAAAGGAAAAAAAAAACTGAATTCAAAAATAATATGAGAAAAGTTCGAGACCATGATCATTTAACTGGAAATTATAGAGGAGCTGCACATTCTTATTGTAATTTAAATCATCAAATTCCAAGATTTATTCCTGTTTTATTCCATAACCTTTCAGGTTACGACGCACATTTATTTATAAAAGAATTCAACGGCGATAATCAAAGAATAAACTTGATTCCAGATAATGAGGAAAAATATGTATCTTTTTCAAATATTTTGGATTACCAATCATCTGCTTGTATGAAAAATAAATGTTTGAATAAATTCTGTAAAAAAAGTACAACAAATATTGTCTGTAAAAATCAAATCGAGATAAGATTTTTAGATTCATTCAAATTTCTATCTTGCAGCTTAGATGAATTAGCTAATAATCTAGAGAAAAACCAGTTTAAAGAACTCGGAAAACATTTTCCAAGAGAACATCTAGATTTAATAACTAAAAAATTATCTTATCCTTATGAGTATATGGATTGTATCGAAAAGTATAGTGAAACATGTTTACCTCCCAAAGAACTTTTCTATAGTTCTCTTACAAAAAAACATATAACAGACGATGATTATAAAAATGCTCAAGATGTTTGGAATGCGTTTAATATACAAAATCTCAGAGAATTTACCATGTTGTATAATAAGATAGATGTTTTCTTATTAAGTGATATTATTGAAAATTTTCGTCATCTTTCTTTAGAAACTTATAAGTTAGATCCTTTGTGGTGTTACACAACTCCAGGTTTTGCATGGAATTGTATGCTCAGAAAAACAGGTGTAAAATTGGAATTATTAACAGATTATGATATGCATTTATTCATTGAGAAAGGATTGAGAGGAGGGATGACTCAATGTAGTGTTAGATATTCCAAAGCAAACAATAAATACATGATGGAAAAATTTAATAAAAATAAAGATTCTGTTTATTTGCAATATTTAGGGCTGAAACAGACGACCGGTTTTCGCCGGCCGGCGAAAAATAAATGTGAACACACGAGGACTCGCCGGCCGGCGAGTTTCGTATTTTAATCACCTGGTAGAGTAAATACAATATTTACAGTATTTTTCAAAAGTTTTGATACACACACACACACACACACACACACACACAACATATATATATATATATATATATATATATATATATATATATATATATATATATATATATATATATATATATATATATGTGAATATTACAACTTACCGTAATGATACATTTCTGAAAAATTCTACCTTGAACATTCTTTCTACCTTGAATTACATTAAAAATAAACACCAATGAGAAATAAATACTCACAGAAGGTACAGTGAATGATATTTATTTTATGAGAACAAGTATCATTCTATTAGATGAGTGTGTCTCAAGTGTCAAAATGGACTCAACGACTCTAGCATTAGTTGCTCTGCGATATTTGCAAATAAAAAAGTTCAAAATCGTCGTTGGTGGGTACATCCGGTTTTATCTAGTATACTAGTTAAAGGACAATTCATTTCGACTTATAATGAAGGTAAGTTACATTTTATATTATTTAATGACATGTAAATGGATTATTATTACAGCTTTTTAATTTCATATTAAAAATTTTCACTCGTACAAATTTGTTAGAACACACTTTTTAAATGAATTACAAGTGGCCTCATATGTATCCTAGTTTTTACAAAAGTATCCTCAAAACTAGATATTATATTATGTTATTTTTTTTGTAGACGAATTTTTTGGTTACACTCGAATGTCCATGTCTACATTCGATGAGCTGTATAATTTGTTGGAAATACATTTGACTAAGCAAACAACTGGTATGCGGATTCCGATAGGGCCAAAGGAACGTCTATGTATTGCATTAAGGTAGGATAAATTAATTGTGTAGTGAATTTTCCATACATAATATCATATAATCATTTTTATAATCCATAAATATTTTTTTCTATGATATAAACTTAAGAAAAAAAAATGTTTAGGTTAATTTTATTTAGGAAGGTATCTTATACTCTTATACACATACAAAAGTTCAAAATCAAATTTTAACGAAATATTTTTTTAAATATTAGTCAGATCTTTCGGAGAATTACTATACGACGATGAAGCAGTTTGAGGTAAATTATCAAAATTATTTATTTGTGCAGTGTTAGATGTTTCTTCTGTGTATATTGAATTAATCTGAATAGGATTAAATAATGCAGATGTAGAGGGTTGTGTATTTGTAAAAGTGTGTTGATAGTTATGGTGATTTGAAGTTGTCTGATGGTAATTTTTTGGAAATGGTTGATGAGATTGACTTTTTAATTGGGAAAAATACCCGTCATGTTCAGATTGATAATAATTATATGAATATGGAGGTATGCAACTAATATTTGACTGTGGTGAATTAATCTGTGATAAGCATTGATACTTGCTTATAAGTAGGTTCATTTCTGATTTCAGTGTAAGCTTATATTGTGAAGGGACTCTTTTGATTTCGGGTACCAAGGACATCATAAAGTGGTAATCTTCGTCATCAGAATTTGATTTTAATTTAATGAAATCCAAAATACTTTGGGCCTCATCACTTTCCTCGTTTTTTTTTTGTCTTTTTTTTCTTAATATTCTTTTCCGAGTTATTGTCAACATCATTGATTGGTCGGATTAAAAAGTTGTTGACAGAAGAATCATCATTATCATGACCTCGATAATCCGTTTTAAAAACAAAATATCGAACAACCTAATTAATACGTTTTTATTTTTAAATTTCAATAAAAATGATATGTATATAAGAATACATTAAAATGTACATGGGAAAAATCTAGAATTTATGCATTATAGACAGAGTTATCAAAATTATGAAATCTTCATGAGACCCCCAGTATTGATAAATCTGATGTACCTAGGATATTTCCATATTTTTAAAGTTAAGAAGCGTTTGAAAGATTATTGAAAAACAATTTTAAATTTATATAGCTGCAGTTATGTCAATGAATATATTTTACTTACTCTCTTTGTTCAAATGTCGTGTCCAAAAAAGTCAAAAAATCCGCATATATATATTTCTTTACTCTATTTGCACCTGCTCCTGAATTTTTTTTTAACTTGAGTTTATATTTTCTATATGAGTCACGTAAATTTGCCCATTTTTTTTTTACATCTAATCCTACATTAAATGTCAATACAAACATTATACAAACTAATTAGTAGAGTTTATAGTGCTTACCTACATAGAAAAATAGTGCTTGGAAATTAATTATCTAAAAATATTGTAAATATTCAAAGATGAAATAAAGCAAATTTATTGTATTTTAACAATATGCACTGAACATTTTTTTTTTAACCTGTTGTGCCAAAATTAAATTAAAAACTAATATATATTACTAATGGAAAATTATACTTCAGTATACATTAAAAAATACTGAATTTTTACTTACTATTAACTATATCTAATATATTTTTAAATACTAAAAATATTTTTTATTGTTTTTTATTAGATATTTAGCCACAGGCTGTTCTTTTTCGGAACTACGAATACGTAGAAAACGTGCGAAATAATCTGGAAAAATATGAAAGCTTCGTGCATGCCAGAACTGACTAGACAAGATTGGATAGGTATTTCCAAAGTTTATCAAACAAAATCTAACTTTCCGAATTGTCTTGGAGCTATTGACGGCAAGCATATCCGTATTAAAAAACCCAAAAACACAGGATCGGAATACTTCAATTATAAAAATTATTTTTCCATTGCGCTAATGGCTGTTGTCGATGCAAACTATAAATTTATTGTTGTCGACATTGGTGCTTATGGAAAAAGTTCAGATTCACTAATTTTTCAAGACAGCAATTTTGGTCAGAGACTTCTTCGTGATGAATTAGATCTTCCACTACATTCGACCCTTCAGGGCTACAGTGAACATGCTTTCCCTTATGTATTTATAGCCGATGAAGCATTTCCGTTAAATGAACGGATAATGAGACCGTACGGTGGTCATAACCTAACTGTAAACCAACGAATTTACAATTATCGGTTAAGCAGGGCCAGGCGATTTGTTGAATGCGCGTTTGGTATACTGGCTAACAAATGGCGATTATTTCATACGCCAATAACACTAGAGCCGGAAAACGTTACGCATGTGGTAAAAGCGGCATGTATATTACACAATTTTGTGAGAGAACGTGATGGTGTAAATTTTGATGATGCGATATCATATCAAGATTTAAATGATGTAGAATTTTCAAATAATTCCCAAAAATCGGCAAAAATAGTACGTGATAATTTTGCAACGTATTTTGCAAGCCCTGGAGGAGAAATTCCATGGCAAATGACAAAAATTTAGAATGCCTATCTCAACATTTTTAATTATTACAATATTATATTATATACATTTCATCATTTGACAATTATTTTTTTTTTCTAATTTGTAATCTATTGTATTTTGAAGACATTTTTTTCTATTGTAATAAAAATATTTTGTTGGTATTAATACTCTACCAGGCACCCCTTTTTTATATTGTTATTATCATTATTTTTGTTTGTTTTTTTTTTTTAATGGATAGTAGGTATTTTTAATGTTAATTACGAATAAAAAAAAGGAATTTTGCATTGGTATCAGAACCGCTTAAATAGAAATATACATCACTTTATCATTTAATCAAACGAATTGATTAAGTAAAATAACTTTTTTAGTGTTACCACGCACATGTATAAGAATCTCAATATTAGAAAATAAAAAATATTTACATTTTAACTTTACCTGATTGTTTTTTATTAATACTGGGCATGCTATCCCATGTATCATCAAAATAGGATTTGCACACTTCAGTCCAGCTGTTTTCTTTTTTTATTTTATCCGAATAGTCTGGATTTCCTGTGTTCCAAATAGCATGATAAGGGCGTATTATGTCGATCAATTTCTCAAAATCAAAATCTTCATAGTTTAAATCCATTTTAAAATTTAATTAATAACAAATTAAAACTAAAAAGATGATTTATAAACTAATGAAGAACACACAAATGGATTTTCGATGACAAACTTCAACAGGGTCAAAACAACTCGATATAACTGTACTTATATTTACCACGGGTCTTTATAGGGTAGTAACGTTTAATGATTCGTAGAATACAAATTGAAAAACTGGCCAAATATTTCTTTGAATTTTCTTTATTGACTTTTCGATATTTAGGCTGGGTATACACGTGTATCATTTGGACGTACGGTATCGGTGCCGCTTCGTAATTGCGATTTGTTTTACCCAAAATAGACTGATAGACACACGTGTCTCCAATCGAAAAATAATTCCGAGAAGTAAACTTACACGCGCGTGCCGTCCGACGACGTAGATACCTTAAATACCTAACATTTTAGATTAGTGAAGGAGCCAGTGCTTATTCAATTATGTTTTTTTTCTTTTTTATTCTTTTTACAGTTTTTCGTATCGAAATAATTATCCAAAAGTTTTAGTTATAGCCCTCCCTTTATTTAGCCTATACTTATGAGTCATTAGGTGGTGCTTAGGTTTTAAATAACTTTAGAATAAAACTAAAAACGGTTTTTGTGATCAGAAACTATTCAACATAATGAATAAAATAAAAAGTTTTTGATGTTAAATTAACACCACTGAATCTTAAAATATGACGATATTTTATTGTTTACATAAACTCAATCTTCGCTGTTAAACACAATATTATGGTTTATAAAATGTGTATAGGGGCATGGCCCCATATTTAGAATGAGTTTTCGGGAGGGGGCAATAGGGAGATAGGACAATAAATAAGTTTAAATTTTAAAATCTTCGAATCGGGCATCAAAATAATGTAAGAAATGTAACAAATTTCGGGCCGCCGGCCGGCGAAACGGCCGGTCGTGTGTTCACTCCAATCATTTTATATGTAATTTGCTGGGAACCGGTGGTTTTTTTCGCCGGCCGGTTGCCGGTACCCACCAAGCCTTGGAAATGCGCCGGCCGGCGAGTTCCGACGAGAACTAACCGGCCGGCGAAAAACTGTATCGTCTGTTTACTCTAATCTAACTCAATGTAAAAAGAAACCGGCCGGCGCGCGCCGGCCGGCGAAAACCGGTCGTCTGTTTCAGCCCTTAGACGCAAACAATCTTTATGGATGGGCAATGTCTCAATACTTACCTTCTGGAGGATTTAAATGGATTGATCCAGAAAAAATAACAGATATATTAAATCTTAGTGTAGATTCCTCTAAAGGATATATTTTCGAGATTGATTTAACTTATCCTCAAGAACTTCATGATAAACATTCAGATTTCCCTTTTGCTCCAGAAAATCAATTCGACGGTGTTCCATTACCTAAACTTACTTTAAATTTATATGATAAAAAAAAGTATATCGTCCACTACATAACATTACAAGAATATATTCGTAATGGTTTGAGAATAGAGAAAATTCATAAAATATTGGAGTTTGACCAATCTCCTTGGTTAAAACCTTACATTGATTTAAACACAAATCTTAGAACAAAAGCTAGAAATGATTTTGAAAAAGATTTCTATAAATTGATGAATAACAGTGTTTTCGGTAGGACAATGATGAATGTAAGAAATCATGTTGATATTAGATTAGTAACAAATGCTTCGCAATTAGAAAAATTAGTTGCGAAACCAAATTTCGATAGAGCTACGATTTTCACAGAAAATTTAGCTGCAATACATATGAAAAGAACTTCGACTAAATTGTTTCAGCCAGTTTATGTTGGGATGACTATATTAGACATTTCTAAAAAATTAATGTATGATTTTTATTATAATGTTTTGAAGGAGAAATACGGTGATAAAATAAGATTATTATATTGTGATACAGATTCTCTAATTATAGAAGTGAAAACGAATGATTTTTATCAAGATATGAAAAATGATATAGACCATTATGATACATCTGATTATCCTTTGGATAATATTTATAATATACCATTAGTTAACAAGAAAGTTACAGGGAAATTCAAAGATGAGCTTAATGGTAAAATAATGGCTGAATTTATTGGTCTGCGATCGAAATTATATTCCTTCACAGAACATAGTACAGGGAAAGAAGTCAAAAAAGCTAAAGGAGTAAAAAAATGTGTGGTTGATAAAGAAATATGTCATAATGATTTAAAAAAATGTTTAACAACTCAAAAATCTCTAAGTGTTAAACAAAATATTTTTAGAACAAAAAACCATGACATTTGTACAATTGAACAAAATAAAACAGCACTCAGTGCTCATGATGATAAAAGATTTATATTAGAAAATGGAATTGATACTTTAGCTTGGGGCCATTATAAAACAGGAATATCTAGAGAAAACTTCATTGACCATATTAATAATTTAATCAAAAATAATAACTCAAAAAAATAGAGAAAAATAAACTAAGTTAAAAAGACCACAGACCATAATATAAATATTTAAAAAAAAAAAAAACTAAGTGAAAAAGACCACAGACCATAATATAAATATTTTTTATAAAAACTAAGTGAAAAATATCAATAAATTAGTTTTAAGTGAAAAATACCAACTAATTTGTTTTAAGTGAAAAATATCAATAAATTAGATTTAAGTGAAAAATACCAACTAATTTGTTTTAAGTGAAAAATATCAATAAATTAGTTTTAAGTGAAAAATATCAATTAATTTGTTTTAAGTGAAAAATATCAATAAATATCAATTAATTTGTTTTAAGTGAAAAATGTCAATAAATATCAATTAATTTGTTTTAAGTGAAAAATATCAATAAATATCAATTAATTTGTTTTAAGTGAAAAATATCAAAGTGTGCCAGGATCGGCATATATATACTACTCTCGTCAAATGTGTAGAAGGAAACGAGCATTCAATTGGAATACAAATAGGTGACCTCTCAGTATTTAACGTATACAAGCCTCCGTCCGAAAGTTGGACAACTCAGGTTCTTCCAGTAAGCTACCATCCATCAATTTTTATAGGCGACTTTAACTCGCACAGTACGGATTGGGGTTACAGTCATACTGATGAAAACGGTGAGAAACTCTCAAACTGGGAATCTATAAACCATATGTACCTCAAATACGATGCTAAACAAGGAGGAACCTTTATGTCAGGAAGATGGGGTACTTCTACCTCTCCGGACCTATGTTTCGTCTCAATGGGCCCAACAGGACTGCCTCTTAGTGTAAATCGTAGAATAGGGAAACAATTTCCCAAAAGCCAACACAAAACGGTAGCCATAGATGTTGGGATTAATCTTCCCAGAGTAAACAACCCAGAATTACAGAGATGGAATATACGGAAGGCAAACTGGAGTGCCTATTCAAAATATGTTGAGGACAATATAAACCGCATTGAACCTCTTCCTGAAAATTATTACCGATTCGTGAAATTAATTAAATCAGCCGCGTGTAAATCCATACCTAGAGGCCACAGGAAAAATTATATTCCGTGTTGGAATAAAGAATGCGAAGACCTCCTAAAAGAATACGAAGTAGATGGAAGCGAAGTTTCAGCAAATCGTCTTGTGAGATTACTCGATGAAGAACGTAGAAAGAGATGGCACATAGCAATGCAAGATTTAGACTTCACCCATTCAAGTAGAGAAAGCTGGGCACTACTAAGGAAACTAGGTGCCGCTCAACCAGCGCATAAAGAAAACTGTGTCAGAGCCAACGCTGTCTCGAGCGCCCTCTTTAAAGTCTCTAACATAAAACCGTCAAAAAAAGAAAAAATCAAGATCAAAAAACTGTATAAAGAAGAATTTGACAAAGCCGAGGAAAAATCTGAAATGTCAAGGGACGTCATGCTGGATGAGATTGACTTAGCTTTAAAGAATATCAAGAACAGAAAAGCGGCCGGAGAGGACGGCGTTTTGCCAGAATTCATCAAAAATCTTGGCCCCAAAGGTAGAACTTGGTTAGCAAAACTTTCCACTTCAGTATTAAACACTTGCAAAATCCCTAACGAATGGCATAAATCTAAGGTCATCGCTATCCTTAAGCCAAATAAAGCTGGAGATAACCCCAAGAACTACAGACCTATATCTCTGCTCTCAGTGGTCTACAAAGTTTTCGAGAGATTAGTCTTAAACAGAATCATAAACAAACTTGAAAGTATAATGCCGAAGGAACAAGCCGGCTTTCTGAGAGGAAGAAGCTGTAGTGAGCAAGTTCTGGCAATTACCACTCATGTGGAAAATGGATTCCAACAAAAACTGAAGTCAGGAGCGGTCTTCCTGGACCTATCTTCAGCATATGACTCCGTCTGGAAAAATGGTCTACTTTTTAAATTAGCAAAAGTTATAAATTGCAAGACACTGCTCAGATTGTTTGAGAGACTATTATCGGATAGAAGCTTCAAGGTTCACCTTGACGGCGAAATAAGTAAAAAGAAAGTTCTCCAAAATGGTCTGCCACAAGGCTCAATACTATCCCCAGTTCTTTTCAACGTTTATACGGCAGACACCGTAAAGACAAATTCTAGAAAATTCATTTACGCAGATGACATCGGTATTGTAAAGCAGGGAAAAACATTCGAAGAAATAGAGAATAATCTTGGCAAAGATCGCAAAAATTCAAAAATACTTAAAAACCTGGCATCTCATTCTGAATGCAAGTAAGTCAGCCTCGATCGCCTTTCACTTAAATAACCGCGAAGCAAATTACAAAATCAAGATAAATGTGAATGGAGAATTTATTCCAAATGAAGACTCCCCCAGATACCTAGGAGTAAAGTTGGGCAGAGCTCTTACGTTCAAACCCCATCTAGAAGGATTGAAAGACAAATTAAAAACAAGGAACAACATAATCTCAAAGCTAGCTTGTACAACCTGGGGCTGTAAAGCAAATACTTTACATGCCTCAGCCATGGCACTGGTGTATAGTGCAGCAGAGTACTGTGCGCCGGCTTGGACAAGAAGCGCTCACAGTAAAAAAATCGATACGCAATTAAATCATACCATGAGAATTATCTCAGGAACAGTAAAAAGTACTCAAATACAATGGCTCCCTGTCCTGGCACACATTGCTCCTCCTGACCTGAGAAGAAACACTGATTGATGAACAACATTTTATTTAACAACCCATTGCTTGTTAAATAAAATAAAACAAAACCCAAACCTCTCGGTATACGAGGACATTTATCAACATCCAGTAAAAAGACTTAAGTCTAGAAGCCCAGTCTGGATCGAACTTGGAACAGAAGTGACCACAGAGGACCAATGGAAAAGCCGCTGGAAGGACGCTGAAGTGAAAAACGCAGAGCTGGTTGTAGACCCGACCCAGAAACTTCCAGGATTTGACTTTCCTCGCGCATTATGGACTGCAACGAACAGAATAAGAACTGCTAATGGTAGATGCAATCACTTACTCCACAAATGGGGCATGAGTGAGTCACCTCTTTGTGGTTGTGGAGATATCCAAACAACGAGGCATATAGTCGAGACCTGTCCTTTAACAAAATTTGATGGGGGATTGAGAGGCATACATGAAGGTGGAGAAAACGCGATTGAATGGCTAGAAAATCTAGATATTCGACTATGACACAACTTAACTCAACAGTTACCAAATTCTTAGTTTTTAGTTACCTACTTTTATTTGTTTATTTATTATTATTACTATTGCTATTACTATTTATTGTTATTACTATTTATTTATTTATTTATTTATTTTGTTTTTGTTTATTTTATGCCGAGGCCATATGCTAATATAATATATCATTAACAGTGTCATCATAACTTTGTCTCGAACATACAGAAATCAAACTAGAATTTATATTTATGAAATCGTCATCAACATTTTCGTCATCAAAAACTTCATCATGTACATTTTTTTTTTTTTTTTTTTTGTGTGCTAGTTTTTAATTATTCTACGACCATCTCTTTTCCCTCTTTCTCGAAATTCTTTCCTCTGTATTTGAATTACTAGTAGTTGAAGCGATAGAAATATTTTTTTGAGTACTAAAAATGGTAGGGAAAACTCTGGGTTTTAATCTTACAACTACTTTAGTGTCGGGCATAAGTTTTTCACGTAATAAGTCGGATTCATTAAAATCTTCGTTAGAAAAATGTTTAGAACAAATCATTGATGACTTACCAGGAACAAATTGTTTTCTCTTACAAAAATTAGTCCACTTTAAAAATCGATCTGCCGAGGTTTCTCTACGAGGAAATCTAAAAAAATGAATTTTTCCCGGACCATTATTTTTTGAACTATTGCAATTGCAACCAAATACCGAACACAACATTTTTGTGACTGCAAGTAACAATATAATAAAATAAACAATCACAGGACACACCACTATGTCGACAACGTGAGTACAGTATACGAAATGAGAGGTATATTTGTATATTATAATAACAAAATATTATGCCACGATAGATAAAAAAATTTATCAGACAATTAATAATAATTATAGCCACTGCCCTACTAGATGTCTAGATATTCATATATGTCGCCGTCGCTGCTACGTGCCGCGATAAGATTTTATGTTAAAATAGTTAGATAATAATAAGAAAGCCTCGCCCATCTCTAATATTAGCTACGAGTTAAAACAATATAGACAGTTTAGGCGTCAGAAATCCGTACACGATGTCACGATCGTCAAAACAATATTACACACATTTACTGCAGCAGCAGTATGGTAAATTCATAATATAATTTATTTAAGTGTTATTTTTGTCTATACTATTAAACCAAAATGTGATATAATTATACGAATGGAAAGATTATGAGGTACTCTTGAATACATTTGATTAGTTCATTTGAAAAAAAATAAGTTCATAAGCAGTTATTTTATGTTAAACCAAAAATGGATAAATATTGCCGTGTATTATATTATATGGCCGCCGCCTCGGCGGACGAATCCGTGACGTCACGCGCAATGTCATAAGTCACAGTAACTAGCGAACGAATAGTCACAAACGAATTTTAGTTGTATCATTATCTTAGTTAGACTCTATTCTATTTATTAGATTAAAAAAATAATTATTGATTTTTTGAGTTGGATGGTCCTTTAAATAATGTAAATAAAATGATATGTTTAAAAAAAATATGAACACACATTATAGTTTATACAACACTTTTATTTTAAATAACAACTGCAGGTTAGGATACAAGTTATTAAATAGGTACAGAATTGAAATATTAATTAGTTTTTTTAACTATTTACTTCACTCAAGTATTAATCGACGACCTCTGCATTCAGCAGCTGCGCTGAATTTTTGTATGACTTTATCTGTATCTATTTGAGATGATCTTTCACGCTCAATTTGTAAGATTCCAAGACTACTTAATCTTGACTGCCCCATTGTTGTTCTTCAGTATGTTTTTAATCTACGTAAACAAGAAAAACTTCTTTCACATGCTGCGGTGTTAGTTGGTATGGTAATAAATAATTTAATTAAATTTGTTAGTGTTGGGAATCCAACTTCATATTTTCCTGATGCAAAGAAATGGATTTTTGATTGCAAATTATTTTCATTATCTTTAAATTCACTCTTATATATACTGTTGAAAATAACAGTTTCCGATTTATCTAACAGATTCATCTCGAATCTCTTGAGCAGTTACGGTTGATTTTCTAGCGACTTGTTGTAATGAAATCAATGATGTCCCTTGTTCAGTTGTTTCTCTCCAACTTCCTTCTAATATGTGCCCATTCTCTTCTTGATCAAATGTTCCTAGTGGGCTTTATGTGTTTTTTGACGTACTACTACTTCTCAGAAAATTGTGAAGATAAACACAAGCCATAACAACCACTTCTGCTTTTTTAGGTTCAAGTAGCATAGGTTTTCTCAGCACTCTAAAAACTGAACTTAGGATACCAAATACGTTCTCAACAACTCTTCGTGCTCTACAATGGCGATAATTATAAATTCTTTTTAACGATCCTTTAGGGTGAGTGCTCGAATAAGGTTTCATTATATTTTCATTGAGTGTAAATGCTTCATCTGCTACAATTACATAGGGAACTTTTTTTTCCCGATTAGGCAATGATTTTGGCTCGATTATATTTAAACTTCCATCGTTCAATCTTTTAAATAAAGTTGTGTTTCTAAATACTCCTCCGTCAGAAATTCTTCCTTGGCATCCGATATCAACGAATAAAAAATTGTAATTAGCATCAACTAAGGCGAATAATACTATGCTAAAAAACCCTTTGTAATTGTAAAATTCGCTTCCTGAATTCATGGGTGATTGTAAAACAATATGTTTTCCATCGATGGATCCAATACATTGAGGGTAGTTCCAACGAACTTCGAATTCCTCAGATACTTTAAGCCACTGATTTGGTGTAGATGGAACCTAAATAATAATAAATGTTCAATATAATGAATTTACGAAATTGTGTACATGGTCGTATAACAAATATTGTAATAGGCACAACATGAAATTGGAAAAACAAATAAAAAAGAACTGTCACGGGGCACGTGATTGATGTGAAACATTTATACCTATATGTATATTTAGATATTTCGTAGTCAAGTCATATTTTTATAAAATTTTAAACTTTTTTTTTTAGACAAAGCTAACTGAAGAAGAGGATTTAAATACTGATGATATTGTTTCATATGAAGAAGATACCGTTGAACCTAAAGATTTGGCCAAATCAAGTGTTCTTACTTCTGAAAGTATACCAAATCCAGTTTTTGTCACTCCAAAAGCAAAACGCTCTAAGAAAGAAGAATCTATAGAAGATCCTCGAGTACAAAAAGCATTTGATATAATGGAAAAGTCAATTGAACGAGATGCTGCAGGAGTGTATGGTGAACATGTGGCAATGAAGTTAAGAAGCTATGATAGCCATACATTTTCAATAACTCAGCATTTAATCAATAATATTTTATTTAATGCAGATATGGGTAGATATAAGTCACATAATACACAAACTACAAACCAGTTATCATCACCGTTATCAAGCTCAGATGACACAGGATCAAGTTACTCTCACTCAACATCACCAAATTTAAATATAACTCAGTTCCTACCGTATCACAGTTCTACAGTTCCTAACACAAGTTTACTTTATAATATGCAAAACACGCATTCCATTGATGTCAGCTATCCTGAGAATGCAAACCATCCATTTAAACAAGTAAATTCTTCATCAAGTCATGAGGATACTAGATTAAGCTACTCTCACTCACCATCACCAAATCAGCCATATTGAACTACAGCGACCGATAATGATCATGTCAATTGCAAACATCGTTGCTTATATATTTATACTTTATGAGTACCGACAAATAACTGTTATGGATATTGATTTAGTATGCGCTCGTTATTCGTTTGATTACCACGCAGTACGTTTTGAAAGAAATGAAAAGTTTATAGTTTGGTTTTTTTAAGTGTTATTTTTTTGAAACCTAGTCGGACTTAGTCAAGAATATGTCGCGAAAGAGGAAATATGATGATAGTTATATTAAATATGGATTCACTGAAATTGAAGTAAATCGAGAAATAAGACCTCAATGTGTGATATGTACTGTTGTGCTTAGTAACGATGCTTTGAAACCAGCAAAACTACAGCGGCATTTGCATACGATGCATCCTACGCTCAAAGACCGACCACCCGGATTTTTTGAAGGAAAATGTAAAAGCTTAAAGAAAATGAAACTAGGACCAAGTGGGGCGAATGTCGCATTATCACAGCAAGTGCTAACTGCATCATTTGAAATCTCCCAACTAATCAGTAAGTCAAAAAAAGCACACAGTATCGGCGAAACATGTTCGCAGCTATTAGCAAGCCTAGCTTGCTAATAGCTGCGAACATTTTCGGAGAAAATGCCAAGAAAAAGATTCAAAATATGCCACTGTCCAATAATACAGTAAAAGCACGAATTAGAAAAATGTCATGCGATATCGAAGAGCAACTACTAGGTAAAATAAAAAGTTCCCCTTACTTCGCTCTTCAATGTGATGAAACTATTGACATTGCGCAATGTTGCCAGTCATAAGTTTTTGTGCTGTTTTTAGAAATTGAGGATAAGACCATAAAAGAAGAGTTATTGCTGTCAAGTGTACTTGAAACAACGTCGAAAGGGATTGATGTAATGCAAATCATTAGTAATTATTTTGAAAATCATGATCTCAAGTGGGAGAAACTAGTTGGCTTTTGTACGGACGGAGCTCCAGCTATGCTAGGATGTCGTTCAGGTCTTGCAACATTAGTCAAAGAAAAAAATCCGTCAACTTTAACGACACACTGCGTCATTCATCGGCAAGCGTTAGCTACAAAAACATTACCAGAAGAATTAGCTAATGTTTTGAAACTGGCAATAAAGTTAGTGAATTTTGTGAAAAGCAAAGCACTTAACACACGTATTTTCAAAAAACTTTGTGTTGAATTGGACTCCGAATACGACACATTACTTTTTCATATAGAGGTTCGCTGGATTTCAAAAGGGAATATGCTAAAACGGTTGTATGAACTAAAAGAGGAAATGAAAATATTTTTAAACGATAAGGATTCAGAGTTACTTGAACAATTTAGTGGTTTGAAATTTGAATTACAACTTGCTTATTTAGTAGATATTGTTGAGCACTTAAATAACCTTAATTTGCAACTTAAAGGTTCGGGACACAAAACCTTGGAATTTGGAGCAAATATTTTTATTTTTGAGGATAAAATTTGCGCATTTGTATGCAAAACTAATCTATGGATGAATAAAATCGTGAATAATTATTCAGCATTTCAGACTTTCCAAACTCTTATAAACGACGATCAATATGCTGATATTTTAATCGAAATTCAACATGACATAAAAAAACATCTGGAAAAATTAAAATCTGAATTTACTCGCTACTTTCCGGAATGGAACGAAGTTAACAGTGTTCAAAAAATAATTCGAAACCCTTTTTGTGCAAAAGTTGAAGAAGCCCCAGAATATCTTCAAGAAGCTGTCATCGAACTGCAAAATGACTCTGACTGCAAAAATATGTTTGATTCTGGTATGAACCTTGAGGAATTTTGGTGCAGAAGGGCAACATTACATATTCAACTACGGGAAATAGCCTTACGTTATTTACTAGTATTTTCAACTACATATTTATGTGAACAAGGATTTTCCAGTCTACTTGTGATCAAAAATAAACAGAGGAATCGCTTGGACGTAAGTGACGACATGCGTTTAGCCATTAGCAACATTCATCCGAGAATTGAAAAACTGGTCAAAGAAATGCAGCCACAAAAATCACACTAAGTGAATTATTAGTAAAGTTTAATAACTATATATAATAGTACAGTAAAATAATAAAAATTAACATTTTTCGATAAATTTTGTGTATTCTTGTTAATGAGAAAAAAAAAAAAAGGTCTTAGTTTGCGTAAAATTGAGGTGGTCCGCGACCTATAAAATATTGTCGAAGTGGTCCGTGGTGGTAAAAAGATTGGGAAACACTGCTCTACACAGTTCAAAACCTAAGACATTTGGGGCGAAGCCCCCCACCCCTCCTAGTCCATACCGATTTTTTAAACTACAAATATGAAGCAGAAGGGTTATGTTCTTTTATTATTGCCTGAAATCCATTGTAGGTACCTCTCATTGAAGCTGCACCATCGTACGGTTGGCCAATTGGATATTTTTTCCAATCTATATACATTTCTTCATATATATCATTGAACATTGTAAACAAATGTTGGCCAGTAGTTGATAAGGTTTCTCGGACAGCTATTAGTCTTTCACAGGCATCACCGGTGTTTTTATTTATGTACCGAAACACTATTGACAACTGCTCTTTTCGAGAAATATTAAATGTAGTGTTTTCAACGAAATAGATTTTTTTATTTATCTGTTACTCAAAAACAAAAAATTGTAGAAACTTGAAATGTTCACCAAATGTTTATATTGAAATCATCTATACGTGGTACAATTTTTGAAAACTTTTGACTTTTTTTGAGCTTTTTATAGACAATTTAAATTTTTGACTTTTATTGGTTTTTTTTTTCTAAAAAGTGGATAAAAAAAAGTTGGTTGGCCAAAAAACGTTGAAAATTTAATACAAGGTTCCTCATAAGAAGAACTTATAGGTATTAAAAAAAAATCAAAAATCGTTAGTCACAATTTTTTTTTATAAGCATCTAAAGTTCAAATGTTTACGAAATAATTACATAATTGCGTAAAATAACAATTTAGGGCCAGTTGTACCGTTCTGTGGTTAAACATTGATTAGCTAATCGGCGATCAAATGTTAATCCTAGATTAAATGTCCTTGTGTTGTACGGTTGGTGATTTGGGTATGATTAGTTAATCACTGATCAAAACACGATATTATTGTTTTTATACAATATTTTCATTATTTTTCATTACTGTTGGTACTCATTCATGTGGACATTGTATTATCACCAATAATATCAGTTATTATAATATTGTTTTGAATTAACTGTTTATGTTTAAATTGAAAGTTACAATTTAAATATTTAAATATTCACACGTTTGTATATAACTACACTATATAGGATATGTTAAATTTGTATGTATGTTTTAGCATTTATCTAAAATAAAATGCATATTTACAAAAAAAAAAATAGTATGCTATGTCCAGTAAGTCCTACGTAAATAAAGTTTTCTTTAAACTATAAAGTAATGGACTGATGGAAGTCTTTTTATTTAGACGAGTGAATGTTCAAAATTCAACTTTCATTAAACATAATACAATTAAATAACCAATCGGTACGGGAACATATGCGATCACTTATTAAATCGACAATAAATCGAACTGTATTTTTGGATAGTCGAAATCTGTTGAAGAATTTATCATCTCTCCAATAAGTAAAATGATCTTTTCGAGGTCTGAAGATTCTCGGTTTTCTAGGAAATGCGATCATTACAATCAATTGATCAAAATCTTCATCTTCAAAATCTGAAGTATCTTCAGAAGAACTGTTGTTATACATCATCATAAAAACTAGTATTCAGTTCAACACAATGCGCATTTAAATCGAAATCAAACACTATTTGACAAACATAAAACGGTTGAAACTTGAAATCCGAATACGATCAGAATCGGAACATTTTGTTTTAGCTGATAAAACTACGATAAATGATAACGAATTATATTCCCCCTCTCATCAAAAATTAACTAATCAATGTTTAACCGCGGTCGAATGGCTGGTTAACTTAACAGACCTTTAATCGACGATTAGAAGGTTAATCGGCACTGTACAACGACCCAACATCACTAATCATAGATTAAATCTTAATCACTGTTTAACCGAAGACGGTACAACTAGCCCTTAGCCTGACTTACGATAGTTTAGTTGTATGGTACTTTACATTTGAACGCAATAACAAATCATTGCATTCGAAAAAACGATTCTGAGCAAAGCTTCAGTATAATATAAAGTGTTAAAACGTGTATAGAAAAAATCCTGACTAGCGATATTAGAATCGTTAGTTAAGTGTACGAGTAAGGTCATATTAAATTTTCAGAACTTTTTATGAAATATTTAAAATTTAATTGCATAAAAACTTTCAACAAATTAAGTGAATTCAAAGTTCTATATTTAAGCTAAAAATGCTCAAAATTGCATGATATTTTTTTTTTTTAAATAAGGAAGTATGTCTGATACAGAAGACAAATTTTCAAGTTTCTAGCACAAACACATTTCGAGTTATGACTAAAAGTAACTACAATCTGAAAAGTGAAAATATCGTTTACCGATTTTGCCATTATGACTCAGTTTTTCGCCTTTCCTGGAAAAACTATGGAGATTTTTCGAAAAATTACCTTTCTAAAATACCATCTCAGTTCGATTTCAACCTAAAAAGTTGCTGTACAAATCTTTTGGTCCAGGATTTGGTCCACGAAAAAGTGTTAACAGACAAGAAAAAAAAGAAATAAACATCATAATATATGTTAGGTATACGAAAGGACTTATCAAATGCTCCGTTCCATCGCTTAGGTCAACATACTCAATGTAATTCATATTTTTGTAAAAAAAATGAAAACAATTTGAACTTGGTACCAGAAGCAATCAATGGAGGCATTATGCAAGAAATTGAAAATTGTGTACAATGGTTAATTAATCACGCAGAAAGTTCGTTGGGAAACAAGGACAACAACGAATACGAACAATTTAATTCCATAATTAATAAGCATATTGCTGGAAAAAGAATAAACTTTTCTGGAAGAAAAAGTTATTCTACAAGAGTTGAAGCTGCAGTCATAGCATACAACTCTAAGGAGTACATCAAACAAATACATAAAAAAATGACTAATAACTTCAGTCCAGGTGCCTAACTATCATTTTTTTTATATTAATTAGTTATAGGTACTAACAAATTTTGTTTTGACGTAATTTATAGGAAGATACGGAAAAAGTTATCTAAAAAATTACAATAGAATAAGAGGAAATACAGCAAGAAGACGTCAATTATTTCCCAATAATCGTAAAGGTAAAAAAACTTGTTCCAGTGGACCTGATGCAGATTATGGTATGACTATACTTATTGTTTTAATTTTTTTTTTTAAATATTAAACCTATTTATATAATATATAATTAAACAAAAATTTTAATATTTGTAATTAGTTATTACTGTTATTATTATTATTATGAATAGAAATGTATTATTCATATTTTTAAACTAAAATATTATATTTCACGAAATTGTAAAAATCTAGGTAAGGTGGAGCCTTTATTGGTCGTTTTGACAACAAATATTTTAGAAGAAAAAAAAAAGTTTTTAGAAATATTAAAAAAAACTAACCCGGTGGACATTGAAATATCTACAAGAGGTCAAAATGAGTGTCAAAAGTGGTTTCAAGAGCGAAAATTACGTTTGACAGCATCAAATGTTGGCCAAATTTGCAAAATGAGGAAAACCACGAGTAGGAAAAATATGGTATATTCTATGTTGTACGCTCCTGCACCTCACGAAAAATCTTTGCAGTATGGACGGGTGACAGAAATCGTTGCTCGTAAAAAAGCAGAGGAAATTATTGGGGAAACAGTGCAGATGTGTGGCTTAATAATAGATCCTGAAATTCCTTACTTAGCAGCTAGTCCGGGTATTAAAATTTAATACTTATATACCACTATATTTATAACGATAGATTGTATTTTAATCTTATAATAATATTTTCTAAGATAGTTTGATTGGAGATTCTTGTATACTAGAGATAAAATGTCCATTTTCTGCCAAAGATCCTAATAATGCTGTTGATGCCGTTAACAATAAACTAGTATGTTAAATTATTATATATATATATATATATATATATATATATATATATATATATATATATATATATATATATATATATATATATATATATTATATATTATATATATATACTTAGTACCTACCTTTATCATATAACTTACTACATTTAACAGTTTTATATAAACTATTTCAGTTGCAATGTTGCATAGTTGTTGGCGATTCTATACAATTGAAAAAAAATCATTCATACTACTATCAGGTGATGGGTCAATTTCATGTATCCCGTAGACAAACATGTTATTTCGTCATTTATGCAGCTAATTGTATCCATGTTGAAAAAATAATGTATGATTCAACATTTTGGGATTTAAAAATGATCAATTATTTTACAACGTAATATATTTATAATGCTTGTCATATTAGCCCGACAAAACAAATTAATTTTTATATCGTATTTAATCAATGTTTTTGTTATAGATTCTATTTGGAAGCCTTGTTGACAGAAATAGTTGATCCATTATACCCGAAAAGGATGCTCAAATCTGATATAAGAGAATAAACATTGTATGTAAATAATATAATATAATTAAATTATATGTAGTATATATTTCGATAATATTTTACACGTCTTATATTTTAATTTTATTCCACCAATTATAGTTTTACCTTTGTCCGATGATTATTATAATTTGACTTATAATTTATTATTAGAAATATCGTTTTATTTTAATATAATATTACAATCGTAATAGCGTATATTATTATTTATAGTAATAGGAAAAAAATTATTTAGGTAAATGTATGTAATAGGTGTAGATCACGAACTAAGTGTAACTCCAGCTGTATTAAATAACATAAAATGTGATGTTGGATGTGCCGCAATTATTGAGAATATGAGCCGATAACGCGGTTCAGGGCGTGGCTAAACGCGTGCATGCGCCGGGCGAAAATACCTAACAGCGCGATCTATCGAGCGTTATACGGTTTCGTTTGTCCGGGTAGCGTCCTCTTAAGTGTAATATATATTTATTATATATTATTTGAGGAATATTTGAAATAATCTTTTGAACCCATTAACTATACTTAAAATTAAAACATTTAGGATGTATAACAAAATAATTTTATAAAGTATTAATGTAAACTAAGGTGAGGAACATGATACTTTTTTTAAAGGATCAAGGAAAAGATCGAATTCTTTTTTATAGGAACGAGAAATTGAACGAGTTCCTTTTAGTATTAAATGAACGAGGAACTGAAAAAATTCATATTTATACTAGAGGAATGAGGAATTGAACGGATTCCTACATAAAATAACTTTGACAACACTGGTAGGTACTAACTTATAGATACTAACAACTTTTACTTACTTATGACTTCGATCTTTTTATAATAAATTTATCCATTTCACTTTTGAATCAAGCCGTCCAAGTCATCACGTGTTGCAAAAGTATTATCGGACAAACAAAGTAATAATTTTAGATTTAAAAGTTCAAAAATGAAACAATTAAAATGTGAATACTGAACAGTAATATTAAAAAATAATGTTTCATAAACAGCTGCCACTGAGACAAACAAGACTCAAGCTATCACAATAAATACATATTGATTATTATTGGTAAAATGGACAATGGTAATTGGATAATAATAGGAAAGGTCAAAAACAAAACTAAAAATAGAATAATATGTCGTCTTGATGGTTATATGATAAGAAAATATAATAATGCCAGGCAACCAGTGCTGAAACATAATATAATATATTAAAGAATGGATAGGCCAATTAGTTATTATCATACTGACCGTACATGAAAATATATTAAGGTTAAAGTGGTCTTATAACAAAAAATATACTTTCTTTAATATTTATTGGTATTTGGTATATTCAATACATCAACAAACGTTTAAACATTGGTTCTTAAAATATAAATTAATTTATTATATTGATATTGTAGTTGGGCGTCGTTAAATTTAGTTTAAATTTTTAATTAAATACATTATTTTTTGGGGTCGCAAACAGATACTGTTGCGACGCCGTAATATTTTCAGGGGTCGCAAGTGCAACCCCATGCGACCCCCAGTTTACGTCACTGCCCGTAGGAATTACTGAGGAGGTTATCAAATATTTATAATTTGCATGTTTATTGAAAAGCATACGTATAGTAATAATTTCATAATTCTTGTCACATAATAATATTAAGGCATGAACGTAGACCATACCTACAAAGTACGTTGGTTGTTATATTTTCTTTCTTAAAAATGTTGTTTTTCGGGACTTATTTCATATCATGCCCTCTCAAAAAAATCGTTTGCCCCAGTCCACAGAGTGTGCAAGCGAACGGCTACATCCCCCTGTGTACGCGGCACGCCTACTATAATCGATGATCATTGTTCAAAGATCACTGTTCAAGTTCCTGTGAAAAATGTTGAGGTGGTAAACAAGGTGGTTTAATAATTTATAACGGTACTGTTTACGCAACAATATCATTATTAAATTTATTATTATTATTATTATTATTGATATGCAAACGAGCACGACGCATCACAGTGTTCTAGAAAGTTGATTTAGGGGGACAAAATTAGATTTTTTTGAGTCACTAATTCAACTCAATATAATATTTAATTGAAAGATAGTTAGCTATTGTTTAGATAATATGAGATTTTAAAACCCGTACGCCACGCCATGTAATGTACAGAAATACCTAATGGTCTATGATAAGGTTTTTAATAACAAGATAAATTGTTATGGTATATAGTGTGTTAAATGGTTCACATTGTCCGTTGAAAGACAGGCCCACCACTAACCGGCCCGGGAAGCCAAAATAGTGGGAGGGGTTCGCCCCGCGCTGTCCCACCCACGTCGCCTTAAAACCCAGTCGGGACCACGGGTGGGGGGCGCCCCCACTGTACGCCCGTCCGGGACTCAGTGCCCCTCAAGGTTGAGGAGCCTACCTCGGCTGAAACGTGGTGGCTGTGGGACCAGCGTGAAGATAGTGGAAACCTAAACCACTGGACCTAGTGGGGGATCGGACCCAAGGAGACCTCGGTCTCTCCGGCCTCAAAAAGGTACGGCTTCGGCCGGTGCTGGTGGTCCATAGACGACATGGGACCGATCGTCCGGCTTGCCGGCGTCGCTCCCGTACGTCCCCGGCCCGCGAATAGCGCCTAGCGCTAACATGCGGACCGGGTGATCGTAGGCGAAAGCCAAAAACCCGGGAACCTCGATGTCCGTTGAAAGAACTTCTACGAAATAGTTTTCTTTAAATTACTTTATACAGTAATGGAAGGTATGTATATATTTATTTCGTTAATTTTAAGCTAATATTCACTTGTCTAATTTAAGTTATTATGTGTGAAAATAATAGAAAATTTCTTATTTTAAAATATAAATGGATATGAAAAAAAAAGTAGAGAATAGTAGAGGTTATATATTAGTATTTTCCAAGAGCTTTATATGTCCTCTTTAAGATAATGTTTAGTTTGGTTGCGGTAATTTGCGGTTTTTCATTTTAGAACCTATATTAAACATTATATTTGTACATAAATTGGAGAAAAATTAGAGAAATAATGAATTTCATAATAAAAAAACACAAAAATATTTTACTTTATTTTTGAAATGTTAAGAAACATAATAATAAAAATGGCAAATTTTAATAAGTGTTTTGATGCAATTATTCGTGAGATAATTGGTGATAAATGGACTACAATGGAGGATAAATTTAATGTAGAATTAAGAAATAGAATAAAAGGTTTTATTACCACCATTAATAAAAAGTGGAGTAGTGCAGGTAGAATTTTAAAAACATTTAAATTAAAAAACAAAATCTAGCTCTCATTAAATTTTAATATTTTTGGAGATATTGAAATTATACCACAGCCTTCAACTAGTACTGGTCGGGGCCGTCCAAAAAAGTTATTTATTGAAAGTTCTAAACGTTCTAAGAGAAGAAAATTAAAAAAATTGGCACCTGGAAGCACAACTCCAGAAATCGTATATGCAACTTGTAGGAGACTTCATATGTCCGGAAAAAGAACAGCCGCAACTATAATTAAAGGAGCTAATTCATCATCACCAAATTCCATATGCAGGGTAAAAAAAGTTTATAAAATTGGACAAACAATTTGAAAATATACAGCCGAAGAAAGTTTAGCTATTTTAATCGATAACAAAATGAGTGTAAAACAATATAAAAATATTCGATTAGCGGCAAAAGAAAAAAAGGCGAATATTTTTGCGCCGTATGATTATGTATTAAATGCGAAAAAAGATTGCTATCCAAAAAATATTCACATTACCGATGTCGAGTGGTCACGATGTTAATGTATCAGAATTTAAAATGTATACTGTAGATACAGCAAAATTATTTATTTCTCTGTATCCTTGGTTCTACATGCCTAGTAGTGTACATAAAATACTTATACACGGAGCTGATGTTATAAATGCAGCACTTCTCCCAATAGGTAAAATATAAAATCTTTAGTTATTTTAAACTATTAAAATATATATCATTTTATTTTTTTAATAAAGGCCAGTTATCTGAAGAAGCAGCGGAAGCGAATAATAAAGAATACAAAAAGTTTAGAGAGCACCACACTCGCAAAAATTCACGTTCTAATACTAACGAAGACCTTATACATATGCTTTTAGTAGCTTCTGACCCATATTTATCTTCCATAAGGAAATTACCAAAAAAACCAACACGTGAGCTAACAGATGATGTAATGTCTTTACTAATTTTACCCGATAATGGAAAATAAAAAGAAGAAGAAGACGAAGCATCTGACGATGACGAAGAAGATGGATCGGAAGAGGACAATGACAGTTCCAGTGATACAGATGAAAAGAATGAACTTCCCACAATATATTAATTGTACTTATCATATTTATTTAAATATTTTAAAAATTTGAAAATAAAAGAAATTAAAATAATAATATTTTTAATTTTTAAAATTATAATTAATATCGAAAATCAGATATTATTTAATAATTTATTGATTATAATTGATTTAATGAATGGACAATGTAAAAAATGAATTAAAAATTGAAGTATCAAAAAAAGTTATATTTTATGAATAAATAATTTTGTCCTCCTAAATAAACTTTCTAGAACACTGTGCGACGGCGGCGACCACTGTCCATATCTGCTTCCGTGTTCCCTTCCGTTGTAATGTGAATTTTAATTATTTTTGATTGTCATTTCAAATTTATAAAGGTGCGATCCCACGGCGCGTGGCGCGGAGTTTGTCTCCACTACACGCGCCACTGCACAAGCGCGCCTCTACGCGCGTTTACATATCCCACGGCGCGGGCGCGTTTTAAGGCGCGACAAAATGCCGCGCAAAATTTTATTTCTTGGGATTTAACTTCTAGTGAGCATTCATCATTGTGTTTCTTCTCTTCTCGGGGAAAGGATATTGGTTATTCTTGTTCGTATTTTTTGTGAATTGTGCTATTTTTTAGTTAAATATATTTTTTAGTATCATAGTTATTGTTACTTTATTGAATATACAACATGGAAGATCAATTATTTTAATGTTTCGAGTGGAGAAACTGAACATGCCGCGCCGCGTCGTGGGATTCAACTACACGTGCCGCGGGACACAAATACCGACAATTTTCGGGAAACAGACCAGGCCCGCAACGAGTCGCGCCACACCAATCCACGGCGAATTTGCTATTCCGCGCCACGCGCGTGGAGATCGCACCTTAATGTTGAATTAATCGTAACTTTTATTAATGTCTTTGTAAAGTTATATCATAGTTTATTTATTATTGTTTTTTGCTCGCGGCCAACGCCCTAATTATTACTATTATTATTTATTCATATATAATTTGCGTATACTTGTCGTCGATCACCATTGAGGTAACCATTTTTATATTCGGTCACTATTGAAGCACCAATATTAGTTTTTTTTTTATCTTTCATGTCTGTGCGCTAGTAGTGCAGCAAGACAATAGATATTGTTCTTTTGCCGATACCGAAAATACTGCGGGACGTTTATTCATCTAACATATTAAAAAAATTCTTGGACAGACTGGGATTTTACGTTACTATTACGGACTGGTAAGCGTTTTTTTTTTTTTTATATTCCTCTTTTCTT
>JALBXZ010000351.1:0-41910 GCA_027580255.1 Therioaphis trifolii | reverse complement strand
AAAAAAAAAAAAATGTATAATAAATGGAAACTATAAAACACTTTTAAATTCAAACATATACTTCATCTCATTAAAAAACTTGGAACTTGGAAAAAAATATAAAGTAACAAACTTTGAAATTGTTATAACAAAGTATGGGCAAAAATTATTAGTAATTTTAGATAATAATTTAAAAGTAATTTTACCAGACCACTTTTCTAAAAAATTTACAGTTAATGATATTGAAGAAATGAACTCGAATCCAGTGAAGGTCACTTTAATTTATAAAGGTTTGGAAAAATTGAGTAATGGTTACTCAAAACATTTAGTCATTTTTGAGTAAAATACCTTTGTTTATATATTCTTTTAAATATTCCAAGAATATTTAAAAACTCTATAATAAATATGAAAAAATATATTTTCAAGCTTTATCCTTTTGAAACCGAAACTCTAAATAAAAACGATTCTTTACTTCCTGTTCCTATTCGATGTTTAATTGTTGGATGTTCTGGTTCTGGTAAGACTACATTGTTAAGGAATATTATCACAGAGTATTGGGTTGATTATCAACATCTATATGTGTTCTCAAAAAATCTTGAACAACCAGTGTATAAATGTTTACAACAAATATTTGATATTAATTTTAATATTGATTCGCATTTCTCTGATCAAGATATAGTACCTGTCGACGAATGTCAAACAAATAGTCTAGTTGTTTTTGATGATTGGATTTTGGAAAAAGATCAATCATTAGTAAAGGAATATTTTGTCAGAGGCAGACATAAAAATATTTCCTGTATTTATTTAACTCAATGTTTTAGCTCGAGTGATTTAAAATTGATACGCAATAATTTAAATTTTTTGTTTATTTTTTAAACAACAAAAACACTACGTAAGTAAAATTTGGGAAAGTTTTTATAGTTCAACTCTATCTAAAGAAAAATTTTTCAAATTTTGTGCACTTTGTTGGGAAAAAAAATATGGATACATTTCTCTGGATGTTATAGATAATCATATATATAATAAACTAGAGAAAAAACTATGTTAAAATTTACGTAAGACGTTTATGTTTAGGTTTACGTAAGACGTTTATGTTTAGGTTTACGTAAGACGTTTATGTTTAGGTTTACGTAAGACGTTTATGTTTAGGTTTACGTAAGATGTTTATGTTTAGGTTTACGCAAGATGTTTATGTTGTAATATAATTTAGATATATTTTTTTTTAAATATATCTATTATAAATGAATGATAGTGATATTAAAAAAATTCAGAATAATCTTACAAAACAAATGAGAAAAGGAGGAGGTCTTCAAAATAGTGAGATGTTTAAACCAAATACTTTAAATAATGATAAGGACAAGGGAAAAATAGAGAAAACCAAACAAGTATTAAAAATTAGAGAAAAACTACAAAATAATTTTAAAAATGCAAATCAAAGAGAAATCAACAACGAAATAAGAAAAGAAAAAGCTTTCGAACCTGTAGTGAAAGTATTAAGAGACATAAAAAATGCTGTAAACAAAACAGATGTTGATTCACACACAGAATTGGTACCTGTAAAAACATCAACATTAATAGAACAACCAATCCATACAGAAAACAAACCGAAAATGATATCAAGTTTTCAAACACCAACAAGAGATGAAGAAAATCAAACAATAAAAAAACCAGAAACAACACATTTAGGAAATATCGCCGCACAGAAACTTATAGATTTAAGAGATAAAGCTTTTGGAATTTGGATTTATGATAATAAAACTACTAATAAAAAAGGTCATGCAATTGGAAAATACGCAATAAGTTTTAACGGCAACGATATTATTTTAAACAAGAATCAATATAAAGGAACAGAAGGATTGTGGAACTTGTTAACAGAGTCAAATCTATGGGATGAAACAAATAATATTATATTACCGTATACAGATGAGGATTTAAAAACATATAAAAAAAATATTATTAGAAACCGACTCGATATATCAAAAAAACGATAAAAAAACAGGAAAACCAAAATCATCCAGTTCTAATAAATATAATCTAATAATTAAAAATATTTGGAATGAAATGAAAAAACCATCTGAACATGTTGGAGAAGGTTTAAAATATTACACGGAAAATCCTGTAGAATATATGTATATAAATAATTTAAACCAAATAATAAATCGATTGTGTAAAATCGCCGAAGAAGAAAGAGCAGGAAATAATAATTTTCATAATGAAAAACTAGGTATGGTAACCTTTTTCAAAAATGAAATGGAAAAGTTGATTGATTCTCCAAAAAGTACAGAGTATTTAATCGAAATTATAAAATGTTTGCCAAAAAAACTAATTAAAGGGGAAGGTCTTGTCAATCATATTTTAAACAGTAAATTTATACCTGAAATGCATTGGCCTACTTATAACTACTTAGGTCCAGGTACAAAATTCAAGAAAAATAAAAAACCTGTTAATAAACTGGATGAAGCAGCAAAAGAACACGATATTTACTATGAAAAAAATAAAGATACTAAATCTAAACATAAAGCTGATTTGATTTTAGAACATAAGGCTTGGGAAAGATTTTCAGATCCAAATGTGTCTTTAGGTGAAAAATCTGCTGCATGGGTTACAACAAACATCATGAAAACAAAACGAAAATTAGGGATGGGATTAATTTAAAAAAAAAAAGAAATTGTATAATAAATGAAACTTAAACTAAATGATTATCAAAATAAGAAAATTCATTTGGCTCATGAACAGAAAAAAAATGTTACAATCCTTTTAAAACCTTATCAAATAGGTGAGGGAAAACTATATAATTTAACCAATACACAAATAAATATGCTAAAAAAAGCCAAAAAAGAAAATAAAGAAGTCCGATTAGAATTGGAATTTAATCAAATAAAAGAAGGTGGATTTCTTCCTCTTTTATTTGGTGGAATTGCAGCAGCTGCTGCTGCAGCTCAAGGAGGATCTGCTATTTGGGACAGTTATTCAGAAACTAAACATAAAAAAGCAATGGAAAAAGAAACAATTCGACACAATCAGGAATTGGAAAAAATTATTAAAAATGTTAAAACATTACATATTGGCTCAGGTTTGAAGAGAAAAAAAAACAATCAAAAAGTAGATCTATCTGTTAATTTCCTTGTTAAAAAATATGGAGAAAAAACATTGACTAATTTTGATATCTTAAAATTTACTGAAAAAAATAAATATTTTAGAGGGTGTTTCATGAGAAACGAACTTCCTTTAAAACCTTGGACAAATGAAAGTGGTATATTAAATTTAAATGATTCTAAAGAGAAAGGTTCACATTGGGTTGCATGGATAAAAGAAGGAAATTTAAAAATTTATTTCGACTCATATGGAGAATTTAATCCACCAACAGAACTTGAAAAATAATAAGGGAAAAAAAAAACAACAAATAACAACGAATATATAACAAGATGATAATGAACCACCTAATTGTGGTCATTTGTGTTTGGAATTTATAAAAAATTATAATAAAATGTATTGTTAATTTTAAAGAGAAAATCTTTAAAATTTTTATACTATTACAAACTAATGAATATAAACCTGGTTTAAGATTCTTTTTTTAACCCGGATTTTTCGCCTGGTTTAAGATTTCTTTTTCAAACCGGATTTTTTGTCTGGTTTAGAATTTTTGTTAAAAAAAAAAAATATATGTATAATAAATGGAAAAAATTTTTGAAAAGTATGATGATAATATTATCCGGGCTGAATATAGAGATTTCAACCCAACTTCTGTGTTAAACCTTAATACTGAAAATAGGAAGACAATTTTCTCAATAGATGGAAGTGATTGTTTTCTAGACTTAAAATCCACAAAATTTAACATTTCCGGAAAAGTTGTACAATTAGACGATACTGAATATCCACTTAATAGCAATATAAAATTAGAGAATGGTTTTCCAAGCAAACTGTTTTCCAACATCCAACTGAAAAAACATGGAACATTACTTGAGGAAATCGAAAACCCTGGTATAACAAGTAATATGAAAGGGGTTGTTGGTTTTGCTTTAAATAATAACCATGGTCCTACAATAAACTCAGGATATCAATCCAGATTTAAAGGAGGGGGAAAATTTAATGTTTATGGCAATTTGTCTGATTTCGGTTTGGGTTTCTTTGAGGATATAACATATCCACTTTACAAAGGAGACATTCAATTAGAGTTTACTCGAAATCATGATCATGATGCATTATTCAAAGAAGAAAATTCTGATAAAAAAATGCCAACAGATGGAAAAATTATTATTGAGGATTTTAGGATTAGTTTTCGTGTAGTTAAATATGATAGTATGATTAAAACCCTCTTAATAAATGAATTGGTTGAATTATCAGAAAAAAATAATTATTTCTTGGATTTTAAAATATTTGGGATTGTAGGTTTACAAACAAACAGAAATACTCAACTAAAAGAATCAAGTAATTTTGATCACTGTAATGTTAGAAATATTTACTTTGAAATAAACGGAGAAAAATATCCAGAAGAGATGTTGAATATCGATTTCAAAAACGATAAATTTGGCAATATTTACGATATGCTTGGAGACTACAAAAAAGTTTTTTACAAAACATACCGAGAACTCCCTTTAATCTACACAGATCCAGAACAGTTTAAAAATTCTAAACCTTTATTCGTTATAAATCTGACTAGACAACCTGTGAGTATATCAGGTTCTAAACACACAGTCATTTTGAATATTGATTTTGATGGAGATGTATCAGATGGTACTGTTTGCTATATTTGTCTAGTTTCAAGTAACAAATTTGTATACGATATTATACAAAACTCAATTAGAGAAATTCGATAAAATTTAAGATTGTCTATTATAAAATGGATGGTATTTTAAAAGAAATTATACATTGTCTGAAATGTAAGAAAAAAACAAAAAATATCGATGCAAAAAAAGTTCAAACGAATAATGGTAGGTGGAGAATCTCAGCAAAATGTGTTGAATGTAACACAAATAAAAGTAAATTTATTCAACCTCTTAAAGATGAAGAAAAAATTAAAAACAACCAAAAAATAAAGGCAAAGGATAAACTTTCAATAGCTCAAGAACTTCACAAACCTGTAAGGAAACGATTTCCGAAAAGAAAAATATTTACCAAGGGTATTGATGATCTATGGGCTGCTGATCTAGTTATAATGAAAAACTATGAGAAAGAAAACGATAATTATTCTTATATGTTAAATGTAATTGATACTTTTTCCAAATTTGCTTGGTCTTATCCACTTAAAAAGAAAGACGGAAAAAGTGTATCCAAAGCTTTTGAAAAAATATTAAAGGAAGCTAAAATACAAAACCATAACCCTCCAGTTTTACTCCATACCGATAAAGGACTAGAATTTGAAAATAAATTGTTTAAAGAAATGTTAAAAAAATATGAGATTAAAATGTATCATACTCAAAATGAAGAGAAATCATCAATAATCGAACGATTTAATAGAACACTCAATGGAAAGATGAGAATACATTTCGAAGTACAAAACAATAAAAAATGGATACATAATTTACAATCCTTGTTGTATGAATATAATTTTAAAGACATTCATAGAACTATTGGAATGAAACCTTGTGAAGTTAAAAAGAGTAATGAATGTGAGATTTTAAGAAAGGTATTCTCTGAGAATAAATCGAAACAGAAAATTAAATTTAAAATTGGAGACAGGGTTCGAATTACCAGATTTAAACAAAAATTTGCCAATAAATATGATCCTAATTGGACTCGTGAAATATTTATAATAAACGAAATTGTGTATACATCTCCTATAACTTATAGAATAAAAGATATTGATGGTGAAATTATTGAAGGGACTTTTTATACAGGGGAACTCCAGAAATCTAAATTTTAATTTTTTATGTTGAATTTCAATATAAAAATTTTATTATTTCAAAAACATTTTGAAATAATTATGTTAAATAATTAGAGAAAAATAAACTAAGTGAAAAAGACCACAGACCATAATATAAATATTTAAAAATAAACTAAGTGAAAAAGACCACAGACCATAATATAAATATTTAAAAATAAACTAAGTGAAAAAGACCACAGACCATAATATAAATATTTAAAAATAAACTAAGTGAAAAAGACCACAGACCATAATATAAATATTTAAAAATAAACTAAGTGAAAAAGACCACAGACCATAATATAAATATTTAAAAATAAACTAAGTGAAAAATATCAATAAATTAGTTTTAAGTGAAAAATATCAATTAATTAATTTTAAAGTGAAAAATATCAATAAATATCAAAAGTGGCCTAGAACCGGCACTTATATACTACTACTACTAACTAATACAGTCAAAATAGATATTAAACTTTACAATAATAATAATTATTATTATATGAATTATTCAAATATTATTGTGTATTATTATTCTTATATTTTATAAATTATAAATTATTTTTATATTATATACAGAACCAGCTTTAGCTCTTTCTTCGCAGTGAAAGTATTAATTTGGCGACCCTCTCTCGTAAAAATAATAATAAAATACCCAAATTTATATTAAATTGCTTTCTTGTAAATTTTTTTTTTTCTACCTAATAGATATTTATATGAATATATTTATTATTTATAGTAAATAGTTTTGATGTGAAGACACAGTATTACAATATGTTATATGACGTACTTTATTACAAACAAAAATAAAAAGCTTACAAATTATAATACGCACAGCACATTCCGCTGATGCGCGTCAGACATGACTAGTGATGGGCAAAATATATCGATATTTTTAAATATCGATATTACTAGCTGATATATCGATATTTTTGTATCGATATTAGCCAATAATATTATCGTAGTATCAAAAGATATTATCGATACGATACAAAAATTTATTATGGTTCTAAATATAACCTAATATATACCAATCTATGGAAAGTGGAAGTCTCCCAAATCCCAATAGACAATAAAGTATAAACATAAGCATAACCTTGTCATTAGTCAATACAATGTACACATCGTGTACTACACAATATTATTATTTAATGTACATTTTTATAAATATCAGTAATATCACCGTTAAAATTCCATATTTATTTTGTTTTCTCTGCGACTACATTTAAAAAAATGATTTCTATAAAATCTGTTAAAAACAAAACAATTAAATCTGTGTTTAATTACGTTGATAAATATAATTCTAAATGTAAAATATGTATGAAAAATGTAAAAACTAGTGGAAATACCACAAATTTAAAAACGCATATTATACGGCATCACAAACATATTTTTTTGAACGAGGACAATGTAGATGATCCTACAGCTTCATCAAGTATTGAAAATACTGCAGAAACAGTTAAAGGTATAAACTATAATTTTTTTAGAAATAAAATTAATATTTTTGTTTATTGATATTTTTTACAACAACTTAGTTTTTTTTATATAGTATTTATTATAATTTATAGCTTTAAATGAAAGACCTACATCATATTCACAAGATCAACCTCCTACTAAAAAAAAGAATATTCAAGTGTCAATTGACCAAGCATTTCACACTGTTCAGTCTTATTCTGGTAAATATTTAATATAAATGTTGATTATTATAAAATATAAATCATTGTTATAATACAATACTCCTATCAAGAATCTACAGATTACTATGAATAGTTTAATTAAGATAATTTTACACAAGCCAAGATTATGTCATACAATAAATAATTATGTATAATGAATTTAAAGTATTGAATATAAAAGAACTTTACTTTAAGAATGTTTTACTTCACTTACTTAAAATATTCCTATAATACCAGATTAAAAATGTAAAGTAATTATATTGTATAAAATTAAATAAACGTTTTGGTAAATTTAATACTAATTTAATAATAATTTCCAAATAAGTAATTAAAAAGTTAAATGGATAGATGATTAGATAATTTGATTAAATAAACAGAAATGATAATAACTGGCATTATTTAAAACCATGATCATATTTCAATGAGATGTATAAATAATTTTAATGTTATAGATGGAGGAATAAAACATGCCAAATTAAGCAATGCTTTGCTATTCATGATAGCCAGAGACGGTCTGCCATTAAGTATTACAGAAAAAGAAGGTTTTAAAGAGTATTGCAAAATCGCTACGCCAAATTTTAAATTGCCTAGTAGACGTACGATAACTCGTATGTTAGACAATAAATATGAAGTTATTGGGAATGCTTTCAAAAAAGTTTTAAGTTCCAGAGAATATGTTACTTTAACAACCGATGCGTGGACGGACACTATGAATAGTAAAAGTTATTTGGGAGTAACAGTCCATTTCATAAATGATAATGAAATAATGTCTGGAATGTTGGATGTTTATCCTTTATCAGAAAGACATACGGCTGGTTATTTAGCAGAAATGTTGATGGAAGTTCAAAATAAATGGAACATAACAAGCTCAAAGGTAGTATGTGTAGTCTCTGATGGAGCACCAAACATTGTTAAAGCCATTCATGACACTTATGGTGAGCAAAGACACTTACATTGCTTTGCCCACATGGTAAATCTTATACCCCAAAAGACTATTTCAAACGTACCAACTTTAGTTTCACTTCTGACAAAAAAAAAACATATTGTGACATTTTTTAAGCACAGTGTAGTAGCTTGTGACAAATTAACTTCCTTATAGCTCCTGGACGGGACTGATAAAGAATCTACGTTGAAACTAAAACAAGAGGTACCGACAAGATGGAACTCTACGTTTTATATGCTAGAAAGATTTAAATTATTAGCATCTAAAATATCAATGGTTTTGTTTGAAATTCCTAATGCACCATTAATGGTAAACGTAACAGAACTTAATGACTTAAATGACATACTATATCTACTTAAACCTCTAGAACTGGTCACTAAAGAAATTTCAGGACAAAACTATATAACAACAAGCAAAGTCATCCCACTAGTGCATACTATAATGTATAAAGTAGAAAATCTGGATGCTAAAAGTGATGTTGGTAAAGCTTTAAGACAAGAATTAATAACACAAATAAAAAAACGTTTTGAAAACATTGAACATTCACATATACTGGCCATTACAACATTGCTTGATCCCAGGTTCAAGAAAACTCACTTCAAAATACCAATAGCCAATTCTAATGTAATTCAGTATGTAAATAAAGAACTGAAAAAAATAATCAACTCTGAAAAACAAACTTCTCAAAATTTAAGGTAGTATGATATTATATACTTTTTACAATTGTCATTTTTTTTTTAATAATTACAATTTTTATTTTAGGCCAGATCCAAATTTAATAACTGAAAGAAATAAAGGAGATGATAACAATGATTTATGGAGTTATCATAAACAGGTTACCTCAAACTCAAATGGTATAGCAAGTATTGCAAGTACTTCATTTGTCATAGAACCAGAACTTAGGCAATATCTTGATTTACCTTTGATAAAAATTGATGAAAACGTATTAGAGGTTTGGGAGACCTATAAATCAGTGTTTCCTAATCTATTTAAATTGGCCCAAAAGTACTTTTCTTCTGTTGCATCATCAGTGCCATCGGAGCGCTTATTTTCAAAAGCTGGAAATATACTCACGGAGAAACGCAATCGAATTTCCGAAAACCGCCTTTCTAAACTTTGTTTTTTACAATCGATTCCAGACGAATACTGGAACCTATAATTATCTTATCTTTTTAAAATATTTATTTTTATTTTAATTTTTAGTATTAACCTATTTAATTATAATTTATATACTTATGTATTTTATAAACTGTTATAATTGACCCATAACTATTAACTTATAAGTAATAAGTTAATTGGTCAATTGATTATTTAATAATATTATAAATATAATAATGTTTTGAAATTAAATTGTCTTTTTTATTTTATAAACCGTAATTGTAATTCATTTATTATTATTTGTATTTTATATTAAACCATTATTCATTGTAGTGATATATTATGTCTGTAATTGTCCAAAGAGTTCATACAAAAATATTGCACTATAAAGTATAAACCTTAAATTATGATTAACAATATTAGGGACATAAAAATCATACTAATTAGCAAGGCTGGGCAAGTTAATGGTTTTTTTTAACTCAGTTAAGTTAAGTTAATATGCACCAATAACAAATAGTTAAAAGTTAAATGAAAATATAATTTAAACAAAGATATAATAAAGAATTATATAAATGTATAGTTATATTAATAGTTGATTTATGATTAATATTTCATATTATAAATTCAAAATATTTTTATATTTTATTGATAAAATCAAAATACTCAAATAATGAAACGTAAAGAAATTAAAAACAAAATAAATTAACTTAACTTATTTCTTAAAACCATAAATTAATTCGTTAATTTCACGTTAATTAAAAAATAAATTTTATTTTTAATAGTTAAGATAATGAAAATCCAAAAGTAACTAGTTAAGTTAAAAAGTTAAAGTAAAATTAACTTTTTAACTTAACTTTAACTTTTTAACTCGTTAATGTCCAGCCTTGCTAATTAGTAATGATAGAAAATGTATCGATATTCGATATTCTTAAATATCGATATTTTGTTAAAAATATTGTGTTGTATCGATATTTTAATAAAACATCGTATCGATACATAGTATCGATATTTTCAAAAATCTGCCCATCACTAGACATGACTAACTAGTAACTACTCTGTTTTATCTACCTTTATTTATATAATCTACTACGGGTTCGAGAATATTCGAGAATATAATACTTGATAACGGGGTTTTTCACCGATGGCCCGATAAGACGACTCCCGAATATTCTCGAACACCAACAGTTTATAATATAATATGTAATAATAAAATATATCAAATTGTATTCTAATTTTGAAGCCTCTCATGTGCCCTTCCGATTTTAGGCGTCCTATGCCGCATAGATAATATAAGAATGGGTAAGACATAATATGGACTTATCACAAGAGAATTCAACAATACATTTTTAAGATAATATGGTGCAAATATTGATATAATAAATTATAATAAATAATAATGATTAATGATTAAAAACTATTTAAAATAACAGTGCAAATACAAATACAAATTGACAAATTCAAAATATATTGCAACATATTACTATATAATAGTCTATAGTCTACATAAAACATAGTAACAACTACTAGTATTCTTATATTATCTATGCTTTGCCGTCACACGCGTCGATTGTATCTAAGTCCGGCCCTGATTATATTATATGTATATTACATTATAATTACATAATATATTGATATACCAGTCATTTCAATCACCTTTCCAATTCTTCCCATATTTTTTATTTTGTTCGCTATCTTTATATTGGGGATGTTCATCATTCCATAAGCATGGTCGAGTTTGAACTTCGGAAATTAAAATTTCCCTCATGCTGTCTTGAGCTGAACTTCTTTTCGGCATATTTTTGGGAACGAAATATTGTTATAAAATATAATTAGGGTTGCCATAATTTCATCAAGTAAAACCGGGACAGACAGAAAAATAGTAATAAATTTAGAATTAAATATTATTGAACTATATTTGCCATTGGATATGTATTAAAAAAACGACACAATAGGTTAAAGTGTTATAACTTATACACTTTATTACTATAACAAATTGACAATGTAAACTTTTTTTTAATTTATTGTTTTATAATATTTAACAATATTAAATTAATATACTATAATTATAAAATAACAACACTTTTTATTTATTTACTTGTACTTGGGCCGGGGTGGCTGGGCTCTTCTGTCTTATTTTCTTTGTACCATTCATATTTCTTAGATGATTTAACCGATGTAAGTAAAGATGGCTGTGTTTTAACATACTCGTAAAATTCGGAACAAGTCTTTTTATAATTGTACTTGCATATTATAATACTTTCCACAGTATCAAGCTGAAGACGATTTCGTTCGTCAGTCCATTGTATTTCCATTAAAGAAAATACACGTTCGACGTTAGCATTGTGGACTGGTATTGCAAAAACATACTGAGCAATTTTTAAAAGTTCTGAGTGTTGTTCATTGTGTATTGACATACTAAAAAAACATTGCCATTTTTCACTAGCAATTTTATTATCCCAATCTAATATACTGTTTTTGAATTCTTCGATTTTTTTTTTAAGAATGTTAGCTGATCAAACAATAAAGAATCATCTAACTGTATGTTTTTATCAGATAAATAAATTATTGTTTCTTCTACGTCACGCCATGCTATCGGCTCCAATAAAGACATCCAGTCAAAAACATGAAAGTGATTTGTTGAGACCGACCATTTGGTTAAATATGTAATTGCTGTATTGTAAAACTCATCAACTTCTTCATAAAATGTATGTTTTACTTGATCAGATATTTCTTCTTTTCTCAACATTTCTAGAACTTTTAAACCAACAAATTTATTAATTTGTCTATTTTTTAAGTTATCTAAAATGGTGCTTAATATTTTTCTTAGTTCAATTATACTCGTTTTAGATTTTTCAATCAATAAAATGTTCCTGTTAAAAATAACGAGTTGTGCATGTAAAAACCACATATATGTTTCACTCATCGGACTATTAAATGTTTCTAATAGTATTTTTGGAGGTTTCTCTTCGGACTGAAAAAATTATTTTAGTGCAGGCCACATAGATAGCGTTCTTTCTACAGCTGGTAGCAATGATACCCACCGAGTTTTGGAATGATTTAAAATAGTTCTGTAGTTGATATCCACAAATTCACAGAAATCTTTTAATTTTTCTGTTCTTACAGTGTAAATAGAAAAGTACCCAAATATTTTAAATATGATCATTTTAGCATCAAAACTAAACGTATTTGCAGCTGTAGAAATAGTATTGTGCAATATGTGAGCAGAGCAGCCAACACCTTCCAGTTCATTTTGAATGGCTTCTTTTAGTTTAAAAAAAATATTATTTTGTCCTTTTCTATGAATTCCTCCGAAGTTTGTGTTTGCATTATCTGCACAAAATGCAATGCATTTTTTTAAAGGTATTTTCAAATTATTTAATGTATCAACACAATATTGCGAAATTGTTTCTGAAGTTTCGTTTTTAAGATAACTCATTTTTATTAATTGACTTTTTATACCATCTGACTTTGTAAAATATTGAATTATAATTGGAAATATTTTTTCTGATTTATGATTAATAGCGTCCGTCGCCAAACTAAAGAAAATTGTATTTTCTAAATCTGATTTAAATATATCAACTGTATGTGGAGCTAAAATGTATTTTACTATTGCAGTGCCTTTAGTTCGTGCGGTTGACATTTTACAAGCAATTTTTGAGTCGGGAAATAATTTTGAATAAAGCGGTGAAGTACAGTCCAGTGAATTAAATGAATTATGGTGAAAAATTACCTTATAAACATTAACCAACTCTGCAGCAGCTACCAATTTTTCTTCTTTTGTATCAGGAGTTACAAAAAACTTGGTCACTTTTTCACTAATATTTACACTTTGAGAATTTTTTTTATGTTTGTTACATTTAATATGATCGAATATGTCAGATTTTCCACCGTGGTCAACTTGAATATAACTTTTGCAAAAAGTGCAATATGCTTCAAATTCATTTCTACCTTTTTTTATAAAACTCCAAGTAACGGAAAACTCATCACGAAAGTGACATTTTCTTTTTGGTGCCATAATAACGAATAAAATAATAAAAACGAACAATCTAGGCTACGGTCTACGAGTGACTAGTGACTACGACCTACGTTCTACTGATGTAAAAGTCATTAGTCTGTCTCTGTATCACCCGTATGGTTTATATCGATTATCGATAAGACGATAAAATATAAAAATAAAACATGTAAACTGCATAGTGCACAGCGCACATGACTTGTTTGTTGTTCTCAAATATTACGGTATTATTATATTTAGCCTATGGATTTATCAATTATTCGTTATCTTTAACATTAACATGTTGACTCTCGATTTCAATTATTATTTTTAAAAATAAAATTGTAGAAATTAAACAATTTTAATTTTTTCCTAAAACCGGGACGTATAGGCGTCCCGAAAAATGTTTTCGGGACACCGGGACACAAAGTCAAAAACCGGTGACAGTCCCGGTTTTCCGGGACGTATGGCAACCCTAAATATAATGTATAAAGTGATGTTTTCGAAACCAACTAAACCTGACATGACGATACGAACTATAGAGCATGCAAGTATACGAGATCATTAGTTATCATACATTTTCCTGGAATAATTATTCTAATATGTTCGCATGATATCTACCTATACTTCCAGCTACGTATACCTATTTAATTTAACTATATTTAAGTTATATAAATCTATTTAGGCCTAGAAACCTATCTACTACACCACAGACCATTATTAAACTGTTTGCGCCCGCCAAATATATGAGCGTCGAGCGTCAAAATTCGAACATGTTTGATTTGTGATGCTGACGCTCGAAGACGACGCTCGACGCTCGCAGTCAATGTACGCACTCTGATTTAAATTATATGGGCTTAAAATTTTTGGGCGACGCGACGCTCGACGCTCTCCAATGTACGCGCGGCCTTACGATTCTTCATTACCGATTGACGCCCGGACTTTACTGAAAACTGATATTTCAAGTATAAATATTCCTTTAAGAGATGTCCCACCCGCAAATATTTTCATTTTGGGATAGATAATGGAATACAAAATAATTTTATAGAAAATGATCAAGATACTAATTTCATTAAATTAGTTATAGGCATAGATGGATTGCCCTTAACCAAAAGCTAAAAAAGTACATTTTGGCCAATTTTATGCTACATTAGCCTCACTCGGGAGTTATATTTCCAATTTGAATTTATTGGGGATACAATAAACCTAATGATTCTAACGAATATTTAAACGATTTTTACGACGAGATTTTATATTTATTGAATGCTGGAATCGAAATTAAATATGAATCGGGAGTAATTTCGAATAAAAACATAATAGATACATTTTGTTGTGATGTACCAGCAAAGTCATTTATATTAAAACTAAGGGCCACAGTGGATTTTTTTCGTGTTATCGGTGCTCTACGGAAGGTAGAAATAGACGCGTTTGTTTTCCGAATCTTAATTGCCCCAAAAGAACCCATGAAAATTTTATAAACAAACAACAAGAAGAGCACCACACTGATGCTACTTCATCGATACTAACAAGTATTCCAGGAATAAATAAAACGTACGTTGCCAATTCTCGGCCCAACTCGAAATTTTCAAATTTTTTTATGCCAAAATTTAGCACGTAATGAGCATGAATTGGCACGACCAAAATTAGAATTTGCATGACTTTAGTTTAAAAAATATTTACAAAATTACATGGGCCGAGCTGGAGCAACGTTTCACCAGCTTGGCCCAACCGATAAAACAACAAATTCTAAATTTCGACTATGCCAATAATTAGCACGTAATTGGCATGAATTTGCATGACTATACCCAGAATTCACACGTCACTTTTTACAGGGGAAAAATCGGTTTTTCATTCGGTGATGTTGCGCCAGCCAATTACGGCATGAATTTGCACGACCTTCAAGTCGACATTATAAATTGTAATTGTAATTTAACAAAATCGACTGTGTTTACATAAACTTTCATTTTAATGAATCTTTACACAGAATCGTTGTATTCAAGTTGTAAATTATTTATTTTAGATTTAACGCACATTATTTTTAAAAAGATTATTTGTTGTTTTAAAATATTTAATATTATGTTCCATTATTGAGTGTTATTTTATATGATTTCACTCTTTTTCGTTTTTCCCATCACACTGTTTTAGTTTTTTAATTATATTATCAATTTACTATATTTACATTATATTATTTTATTTAGGGAACTTAAAGTTTAATATCGTGTGACTGTGTAAGATATAGTATTATTATTATAGGTTACTGACATAGGTACGTAGATATGATAAACTGAGTGATGGCCACATATTTTTTTGTACCTATCTGAGAAAGTAAAGATAGTCATACGAATTATCACTTAAATTTAAAGTGATTGTTCTAAATACTAATTATATTATTGCATTTAAAACATAATTTATATAACGTATACAATTTTATAAAGTATACGTGTTTTCTTAAACAATGACAGTTGAATGCTAATTTAATAATGAATAATGCCTTTTGTGAATCCTTATCGGTTTAAGAGTTAAATGTACAAAAAAAACCATGCACTTTTTGAATACATGAAAGGTTCATAGGGAATAATGAATGAAAATTAAATTATTTATATATCAGATGATCGATGGCTGACATGTTATAATTTAGAAAAAAAAGTTAAAATCAAATGAAAATATGTCTTTTAAGTTATAACTATTGTTGTTTATTTATATATAAAAATCTGGAGAATTCTGTATTATTTTACTAGGGAAGGCTTATAATAAGCAATCAATGACAGATATTTTTCTAATTTCACATCACAAAATATTTTGATTTTGAAATCAAATAGGTACAATTTAGGAAAAAGGACTCAACTTGTTATTTTTTCCTTAAAATCATAATGGAGTTGACTTTAATACTCCACTAATAACTCGTATGACACTATTCAATTGTACCTAGATTTTTTTGACATGTTTGTTATTAAGCCAAACACCTGAACAGTATTCAGCAGTAGAATACACTAGTTCTAAAGATGCGATTCTCAGTGTATGTAATATACTACTATTTGATTTTAAATACAGATACTTTCAAAAATGTATTCAAATACTGTGCGCAAGTAGTTTTTCAAATGTATTTAGAATACGTATTTGAGTACTTAAGAAGTATGTGAATACTTTTAGTCAAATACTTTTACTCAAGTACTTTACAAGACTGCCAAGGGCCTCACATTATCTTAAGACGGCCCTGGTCACTCATAGATACTTAGGAGAAGGGTTGTGTTTTATTTCCGTGTTATTAAACTGATCCTGTAGCTCACGAACCGCTTGCCTGTTATAAAGATGAAAAGCACATACGTATTTCTGTCTTATATGGGTTGGGATTTAACCTCTACTTATAAAAATAATCGCTCACTATTTTTAGGTCTTTGGTTAAAATTTCGCTCCCTACACCCATGTCCTTACACTGGTAAGCCAAAGCTATGTCATCTGCATATTGAAATTTAAAGCTGGACTTTGTGGGCAGGTCATGGATATAAAGGTTGAATAACGTAGGGGCTAACACTGAGCCTTGTGACAGACTATCGTTGGATATATTATCCATCTACTCTTTTTATCATCCATAAAAACTTGTTTTGAAACCTTTTTCAATCAGAGTTGTAAGCACAAGGACTTGTTCAGCGCAACTACGGTTTGTTGGAATCCTGCCTGTTCTATTGGTAATATTTTTTCAATTTCTGGCTGGATACGGTTAAGTATCAGGCTCTCAAGAATTTTCTATGTAGTACGTAGTAACGAGATCAGGCGGTAGTGTGTTGCATAATTTCCCTGTTTCCCTGGCTAAAGAATTACAATAATTTTAGTTTTTTTGAATAACTCCGGCAATGGCACCGTGTCCAAAATGTTACTACAAAAAGCATCTAACCATGCTTGCGTTTTATGTCCACTATGCTTAAAAAATAACGAATATACACCGTTTTGTTATTATGAGTAAGTAAAAAAAAGTCTTATTCCTGTATTACTATTTAATGAAAATTAAATTTTAAATGAATTTTGAAAATTAAATATAATGAGTAGCATTGTTACTATTTCTGATTATAGGTACTTTTAATATTTAATCCTTTGATAATACAAAATTTAATTAGTACACATGTTAGATTAGAAAAAAATTTTGTTATATACTATAAAATAAAAATTCACATGGCACCATCTTAGTGTTCTTTATGGGTATTGTTTTTTTTTTAGGTCATCATAAAGTTACCAAGTTTTTGGACCTCTCCTTGAGGTACAATTATAATGGCCAACTGAATTTCTTAAGTTTGAGTTTCCTTTGATATAGCATATAACACCTCGGAGTTCATATGTGGTTGATTTATGTACGATTACTTGAGGGATATCACGTAACTTGGTTTTTATAATCGTATCCACCTCATGACTCTTTTAAGTTTCTTCACCTAAAATAATTGTAAATATAAGGTATATTTCAAATTGTTGCATTCATTAACAGTATTCAATTAATTAAGTATATATACCTTCCCAATATAGTACATCGATAAATAAATGAGTTTTGGAAATGGTTGTACTAATATTTTTCAGTCCAATACACTTTTGTCCACAGTTCATGTTTTCCAATTCTGTTCTGTTTTCTAAAAATGATTGAAGTTCTCCTATTTCACATTCTTTATTTATTTGAAATGTTATATAATATAAATTTCTCTGTAAATTAGCGCTACATGTATTGAGTGTACATGATATTTCTTCAATGGCTGTAGGGATATCGGTCATTAATTTATTAAGTATGTGGCCAATAGTGTCAGTAGTATATAACTACCAATCCTGGCGCACTTTTGATATTTTTCACTTAAAACTAATTTATTGATATTTTTCACTTAATTTTTTAAAAAAATATTTATATTATGGTCCGTGGTCTTTTTAACTTAAAACTAATTTATTGATATTTTTCACTTAAAACAAATTAATTGATCTTTTTCACTTAAAACAAATTAATTGATCTTTTTCACTTAAAACTAATTTATTGATATTTTTCACTTAAAACTAATTAAATACTTAGTTTATTTTTCTCTAATTATTTAACATAATTATTTCAAAATGTTTTTGAAATAATAAAATTTTTATGTTGAAATTCAACATAAAAATTAAAATTTAGATTTCTGAAGTTCCCCTGTATAAAAAGTCCCCTCAATAATTTCACCATCAATATCTTTTATTTTATAAGTTATAGGAGATGTGTACACAATTTCGTTTATTATAAATATTTCACGAGTCCAATTAGGATCATATTTATTGGCAAATTTTAGTTTAAATCTGGTAATTCGAACCCTGTCTCCAACTTTAAATTTAATTTTCTGTTTCGATTTATTCTCAGAGAATACCTTTCTTAAAACCTCACACTCATTACTCTTTTTGACTTCACAAGGTTTCATTCCAATAGTTCTATGAATGTCTTTAAAATTATATTCATACAACAAGGATTGTAAAGTATGTATCCTTTTTTTATTGTTTTGTACTTCGAAATGTATTCTCATCTTTCCATTGAGTGTTCTATTAAATCGTTCGATTATTGATGATTTCTCTCCATTTTGAGTATGACACATTTTAACCTCATAGTTTTTTAACATTTCTTTAAACAATTTATTTTCAAATTCTAGTCCTTTATCGGTATGGAGTAAAACTGGAGGGTTATGGTTTTGTATTTTAGCTTCCTTTAATATTTTTTCAAAAGTTTTGGATACACTTTTCCCGTCTTTCTTTTTAAGTGGATAAGACCAAGCAAATTTGGAAAAAGTATCAATTACATTTAACATATACCTTTATTTTTTGGTTGTTTTTAATTTTTTCTTCATCTTTAAGAGGTTGAATAAATTTACTTTTATTTGTGTTACATTCAACACATTTTGCTGAGATTCTCCACCTACCATTATTCATTTGAACTTTTTTTGCATCGATATTTTTTGTTTTTTTCTTACATTTCAGACAATGTATAATTTCTTTTAAAATACCATCCATTTTGTAATAGACAATCTTAAATTTTATCGAATTTCTCTAATTGAATTTTGTATAATATCGTATACAAATTTGTTACTTGAAACTAGACAAATATAGCAAACAGTACCATCTGCTACATCTCCATCAAAATCAATATTCAAAATGACTGTGTGTCTAGAACCTGATATACTCACAGGTTGTCTAGTCAGATTTATAACGAATAAAGGTTTAGAATTCTTAAACTGTTCTGGATCTGTGTAGATTAGAGGGAGTTCTCGGTATGTTTTGTAAAAACTTTTTTGTAGTCTCCAAGAATATCGTAAATATTGCCAAATTTATCGTTTTTGAATTCGATATTCAACATCTCTTCTGGATATTTTTCTCCGTTTATTTCAAAGTAAATATTTCTAACATTACAGTGATCAAAATTACTTGATTCTTTTAGTTGAGTATTTCTGTTTGTTTGTAAACCTACAATCCCAAATAAAGGATCATGAGAATTTCTATACATGTTTGTAATATCAAGAGTACACTTCTTTCCACTCAATTTTCTTACTTCAATACATTTAATAGTTTTAAAATCCAAGAAATAATTATTTTTTTCTGATAATTCAACCAATTCATTTATTAAGAGGGTTTTACTCATACTATCATATTTTACTACACGAAAACTAATCCTAAAATCCTCAATAATAATTTTTCCATCTGTTGGCATTTTTTTATCAGAATTTTCTTCTTTGAATAATGCATCATGGTCATGATTTCGAGTAAACTCTAATTGAATGTCTCCTTTGTAAAGTGGATGTGTTATATCCTCAAAGAAACCCAAATCGAAATCAGACAAATTGCCATAAACATTAAATTTTCCCCCTCCTTTAAATCTCGATTGATATCCTGAATTTATAGTAGGACCGTGGTTATTATTTAAAGCAAAACCAACAACCCCTTTCATATTACTTGTTATACCAGGGTTTTCGATTTCCTCAAGTAATGTTCCATGTTTTTTCAGTTGGATGTTGGAAAATAGTTTGCTTGGAAAACCATTCTCTAATTTTATATTGCTATTAAGTGGATATTCAGTACCGTCTAGTTGTACAACTTTTCCGGAAATGTTAAATTTTGTGGATTTTAAGTCTAGAAAACTATCACTTCCATCTATTGAGAAAGTTGTCTTCCTATTTTCAGTATTAAGGTTTAACACAGAAGTTGGGTTGAAATCTCTATATTCAGCCCGGATAATATTATCATCATACTTTTCAAACATTTTTTCCATTTATTATACATATATTTTTTTTTTTTTTTTAACAAAAATTCTAAACCAGGCGAAAAATCCGGGTTAAAAAGAAATCTTAAACCAGGCAAAAAATCCGGGTTAAAAAAGAAATCCTAAACCAGGCAAAAAATCCGGGTTAAAAAGAAATCTTAAACCAGGCGAAAAATCCGGGTTGGTTAGAATATTGACAAACAGGTTTATATTCATTAGTTCTTAACAGAATAAAAATTTTAAAGATTTTCTCTTTAAAATTAACAATACATTTTATTATAATTTTTTATAAATTCCAAACAAAAATGACTACAAATAGGTGGGCCATTATCATCTTGGTATATATTCGTTGATATTAGTAGGTTTTTTTTCCCTAAATATTTAACAAGTTCTGTAGGTGGATTAAATTCTCCATATGAGTCGAAATAAATTTTTAAATTTCCTTCTTTTATCCATGCAACCCAATGTGAACCTTTCTCTTTAGAATCATTTAAATTTAATATACCACTTTCATTTGTCCAAGGTTTTAAAGGAAGTTCGTTTCTCATGAAACACCCTCTAAAATATTTATTTTTTTCAGTAAATTTTAAGATATCAAAATTAGTCAATGCTTTTTCTCCATATTTTTTAACAAGGAAATTAACAGATAGATCTACTTTTTGATTGTTTTTTTTTTCTCTTCAAACCTGAGCCAATATGTAATGTTTTAACATTTTTAATAATTTTTTCCAATTCTTGATTGTGTCGAATTGTTTCTTTTTCCATTGCTTTTTTATGTTTAGTTTCTGAATAACTGTCCCAAATAGCAGATCCTCCTTGAGCTGCAGCAGCAGCTGCTGCAATTCCACCAAATAAAAGAGGAAGAAATCCACCATCTTTTATTTGATTAAATTCCAATTCTAATCGGACTTCTTTATTTTCTTTTTTGGCTCTTTTTAGCATATTTATTTGTGTATTGGTTAAATTATATAGTTTTCCCTCACCTATTTGATAAGGTTTTAAAAGGATTGTAACATTTTTTTTCTGTTCATGAGCCAAATGAATTTTCTTATTTTGATAATCATTTACTACAATATGTTATGTTTGTCATATTTGTATAATTAATTATATAATATGTATAAATAATAAAAACAAATTTAATAATAATATAAGTTTAATATACCTAATTAGTAAGTATAAAACTTTGGTATTTTACCTTACAACAAAACAAAATAAATATTATATTCCAATCAATATGAAACTTAAAAAAAAAATATAAATGATATTTAGGAAAACTTTACCATAAATTAACAAAACAAAGTTGGTCAATGGTTTATACTTTATACCATTACAAAATGAAAAAATATTTAAAAAATAACAACAACAAGCAATTATAATTATAATATAGTTTTAGGTGCATGTCTAATGTGGTTGTCGAGTACTGAATGAAATTTAGTTTCATCAGATGGTGAAATAATGTATCCAGACAACGATTCTGTTAAACAAAATATAATACATTACATAATATCACAAGCATATGTAGGGAATCAACCTTAAGCTTTACTCTAGAGTATAAAACTATGTAAATAATAAATTAAAAATATTTAACTCTTACCATAAATCACACTGTACAAAATCAAATCAGTAAATTTCCTCTTAGTCTTTCCTTTATAGCTAAATGCTTGCAAAACACTGTGTTTAATACAAATGTTAGTTGCTTCTCTAATAGCAGACGAAAATGTACGTTGACTCCCCAATTTTACCAGAAGGTATGATTTCTAAAATAAAAAATATGAATCATTAAAATATATTAATATAAAATGAATTACCAAATCTTCTCTATTTTTAAGGCCATCTTCATTTTGTGGAGAGAGCATACATTCAACTGTATCCAAAAGTTCAATATTATGAACAGGTAACATATCAATAAATGCCGCAGGTAATGCAGGAATAGGCAGAGCCAATGCCCGTACTCTTGAATCTGCCTTCATTATAGTTTGAAGCTTTTGATCCATGGTCTCAATAGCTTTACACAATCTTACGTTAGAATTATTCAGCATTTGCATTAAAAATGCATTAGTTTTGAAGGCAGAAGTAGTAGATTTTTCTAAATTTGAAATAGAAGATTTTAATTCTTCAAACCCTTTGTTATCCAAATTGCCTGAAATAATTATATAATATTTTAGCATTAAATCTTAAATTATATTTTTATTTTTACAAACCATCATTAATTAACTGCAAGCTTGAAGTATTGCTCTCATCAAAAATAAAATCAACTGCATTAGCTGATGCTATAAATTCACCAATCAGATCATTACCATTTTTATTTCCAATATCACCTACAATTAAAATATTTCCTTATTAATTGTTTAGATACAAAAAAGTTTAAAATGTATTTGTATATTTCTACAACTACATATTACTTGATTTTCCATCAAAAACATTATCAGCATTGTCAATTATTGGTTCTGGTGAAGCAGATGGACAATTAGCTAGGAAAATTACATAAATATTTCGATATAATTAAAAATTAGATATTCAATCGGATATTTAATATAATTTAAATACTATTAAAATAAAAATTTTCTATAATCTCATTTCTTATAATGCTTATTTAATTAGCTGAGAAACATTTAAAAAAAGAAAAACTCCATTTTAGCCACGTTCACTAGCTGTTTCAGTTTCAATGACTGTAATTATTCATAATAAAAAAAAAATGTGTGCAAATATTACCTATGATATCTTGATTTTTGACACTTTGATTTAAATCAATTGTGTTACTAGTAACAGCAGTTGAGAAAATAGGGGAATTTTGAGAAAAGTCAGTTCCTTAAAATTTATTAAAATTAATTCTATAATGTATTTTATTAATATTAATTTAGTTTTTATGGTGTTACTTTCATTAATAAAAAAATTTGATTTTTCTGGTGTTGTGGTTTGAGGAATTTTTTGTTTCGTTGATCCAGTATCAGATTGTACATTAACTGTTGATATAAATAACTTTATTTTATAACTTTTATATTAAATTATATTTTATAATAAAGTAACATTACATGAATTTGAAGAAACACTATTTTCAGCTATATCGTCTACTTTTTCTTAAGGAATAACATCTGAATCAGTAATAAATATAATTAAGAATTTAATTTATATTTTAAAAATAATACTAAAATAGTAGTAGTATGACTTGAAAATATATATATACAGTGTTAAAATATATATATATACAGCCACACGCCGGGTGACCGTAGGTTAAAATGCACGCAAACTATTTGTATATTTTCGTTGTTTTATGTTTTTACGAGGTAGTCGCGGTTGTTACAAGGGGGAGTTTCGCCCTTGCAATAAAATAATTTGGCTGTAATTGAAAAAAGTGTAATTGAACATACAAAATATTTCATACGTAGGTTCAATTATAGTTTTCTACACGAAAGTCATGGTTGATACAAAGAAGTTGTACCTTTGTAATAAAATATTTTTAGCTTAGAAAAAAGTGTTATATAATATACAATTGTATATTGATATGAATTATTCAATTATAATATTTAATACCTAAATAGTGCTAGTATAGAATTCATTTCATGTAGACCTCATAGTCTAATGGGTTAAGGTGTTGGATTTGAAATTAATAATAATTTGATTTAATTTAGGGTAGGTATGTATAAATCATCTCCATAGTCTTAGTTCATTAGACTATGAGGTCTACATTTTTTTTTTTTTTTTTTTTTTTTTTTTTTTAAATAGTATAATAGATAGTGTTAGATTTATCAGAAACATATTTTTTTATTTTATTTATAAAATAAAGAGCATAATAGATCATAGATGGCGTTGGATTCATTAAACTTTTTATCTAAACATATAGAACAATGTTCTTAAAAACAAATGTTTAGGAAGTTTGGTTTTCAGTATATTAAACAAGTATAAAGGAGTAATACCTACACTTAGAATTAACAAAATTAACATTACATAGCTTTTTATTATTTATAATGGATTTATTAAAGGAAATTGAAGATAATATTACTGAAATTGGTTTTATATACCCCAGAAGATTTTGTTATGACGAACTAGCTAATTTGTATACACAGTTAACTAAATTAAAATGCTTAGCTATTAAGTGTGGTAGTGATAAAACTAATAATCATTATACTACATGCCAATGGTCAGTCAAAAATTGTCGATGTGGACCAGACACATGTTTATGTGATCATGTTAATATGACATACAATGATTTAAAAAGAAAGTTAGTATTTATTAATCAAAAATTAAAGGTTCAATAGAAAAAAATATTAATATATTAATATTCTAATTTCAAAAATAGGAAATTTACTGTTAGCAAACAAGCTACTCTGTTAATCAAATTATGAAAATCAATAAAACACATAAAACATTTGTTATAATATAAATTATCACTTAGTCATGAATGTGTTAAAGAGCGGTAGGAGGTCTGTTCGTCCGGTTTGTTGTAGAAGGATTGTAAGAGTTATTTGTCATTTAGCTTCAAACAAATGTAAGTGTAATTTAAAGACTCATACCAATAAAATTAATCATCAAACGTTAAAAAATAATATTCAAACTCGTCGATCAAGTAGGGTAAAAAATCAACCAAATTGGTTCCATAAAGAATATAATTTTTAAATATTGAACAAATATAATCAAATTATGAATATGGACTCTACCATCCACAAGTCTATTTTCAATATTCAACCACAAAACAGGAATAATATTTTAGTTGGCTATCTTATAAATGATTATTTATCAGTTGTTGTTCTATTACAATGTAATATGAGCAAACGATATATTATACTAAATGAAATGCAGTGAAAGAAATTAACAACAGAAGATACTTTCAGTGTTATATTTGAAGCTATGGGTAATGAACACAACTCAAAACGTTTGAAAATAGATGATGATTTTTATTATAAAATAAATTTGAAAACTCAAGCACTTCATTTATACTTTAAAAATAACTATATTGTGTTAAGTCGTAATAATTTTTACTGTCTTAAGCTGAGGTGTGAATGTGTTAATGCAAGCATAGTTGAGAAAAACAATAAACTCAATACATATCAAACATATTTTGATAACATATTTTCTATTATAAAGAACGAAATTTCATACTTACCACCTAGTTGTATAAGGAAGGATTTTATTAGCTCATACATCCAAGATTACAAATTCAATCTAGCTGAGTCCACTGATGAAGTTAGATCATTTACAGCTGAATTACAACAAATACATCATGATCAACTAGCAGATCTTTTAGTCAAGTAATCTTTATAATTGTTATCATACGTTTTTTTAATTATAACATCTTATATGTTTTACTTTTATAATAAATGTATAAATTATCTGTGTTAATGCTTATTTATCATATATATATTTTTTTTTTTACTATAAATATTTTCAAATAATTTTTTGTATTCTCAACACATGCTTTACTCTAAAAATGTTATATTTTAGTATTTTTTTCAAAATAAAGTATGATAAGTTATGTTTAATTATAACACGTTGTATGTTTTACTCTTAAAAATAAATGTATATAAATATGTAAAAATTATCTGTGTTAATGCTTATTTATAATATTTTTAAATATATATATTTTTTTTATTTGTAGTTTATAATTTCAAATTAGAAAATGTTTTAATAAGAATATTATCTTTTTTACCTGATATTATAATTTTGAATTCTTTATTCATATTTCTTTAACAGATTAAAAATAATATATTGTTTTATTATGAATATTTTTTGTATTCTCAACTCATGTTTTACTCTAAAAACCGTATTATTTTTTTTATTCATATTTCATATTTCCAATTGAAATAGATATAAACATTTTTTTTTTTTTTCGTATGGCATGATTATCCGGGAGTGTAGACACCTAGGGTCTACAGTTCGGTTGCCGGTTTGGCAGAATTTCTATTGGGGCACAAGTAGGTTTCTGCCATGCCCCGGAGTGAGGGATGGCAGTCTCTCTCCGAAGACAGTTGTTTCCTGTCCAAGTTACAGAGACTGCCCGAGGTCGGATTCGAACCTGCGACGGTACGTGTCGTAACTGCCACCTGAGTCCACTCGGCCACTCCGTCCCTCATTTTTCAAATATTTTTTTTAAATTCACAATTCAAAATAATTAAAAAAATAATATGGCGTTTTACTATAAATAAATATTACTATATTTACTATAAATAAAAATTTTTTTGTTTTAAATATTTTTTTTAAATTCACAATTCAAAAATAATTTAAAAATAATATGGTGTTAAATATAACAAAATTAATTTTAAAAAAAAATCATTTTTTTTGGTCATACAAATCAACTTTTTTTCAGGATTGGTCATCAATTCATCCATTGCTAGGTCTGTAAAATTGTTAAACGCAGCCAACATCGTCTCATCTTTTTCATTTTTTTCATCATTCTTAATGAAAATTGACATGTTTTCCATCTTATAAAGAAAAAATAAATTTTTTTTTAGTGAATTTATAAAATAATAATAATAATAACATTAAAAAAAAAAAATTACCTTTGACTAACAGGTACATTTGCCATCTCCTTTGTATTATATCTACAAAATGTGAAGTAATGTTCACCATCAACATACGGTGTTTTAATGCTAAAGGTTCCAGTACCATCTTTTTTTCTAATTCTTAATATGTTTTTTCATCCAGTGTCATAGTTGCTTTTGAATATTCCTTTTCTAATTTATTAAGATGTATGTTAACCTAAAAACATAATTGTATAAGTTGTTTTAATATTGTAAATTTTATAATATTGATGATTATACCAACTTTTGTTTTTTTGTTTTTTGTTTTTGTAATTTTATCTGATTTTTTTTTCGTATTTTTTGTTTTAACATTTGTTACAATTCCATTAAGAATTGTCTGAAAAAAAAAAAATTTTAAATAAATATTAATAAATTATGAATAATAAAGATATTCAAAAAAAAAAAATGTTCATACTTTGGAAAAGTGTATAAATTCCTAACATCATAATAATGTGTATGTAAAATTAAAACATTATACTGATGTTAACAACTAATACAACTATTCTTTATTTTTTTTTTTACCAAAAAACTAATAAATGTATAAAATAAAAAAAATAAAAAATAATTTAAATACTTTTACTTACATCAATACCACTATCACTGCTCTGTACACCTTCAACAAATCCGTCTGTATCCATTTAAGTACTCAAGTGTTGGAATTAATTTTACTTTAAAATAACAATGTGTATAACTTTACTGTTTAAAGACTAAAAAACAAAAAATGAATGCATGCTAGCGGTGGTTTGTTTTACTCAAATAGCATTCAAAAATAGCTTAGGGAGGTGGCTTAAAACGGTATATGACATGCTGAACCAATGACAATACACATAGCAATGTAGACCTTCTTTAAAATAGTCACGCAAACAGATGATAATACTACACGTACATCTCTCAATTACTCCCTTTGTCATGTCACTGCATACACACAACTCTATATTCAAATTATATTTGTTTTGCATAAATTAGACGGTTGCCTCTCGATTACTCCCTTGGTGATATACATAATATATTCAATTTTTATTTAATACAACTTAGTATCTTGTGAAGGAGTAATGAGCAAATATAGTGTATAATATCAGTTTTGGCACGTCAGTATTGTTAATGCATGTAGGGGAGAGGTGGCCACAGTGAGACACGGGGTACAGTGATCCATTAAATATAAGTCGAGTAGTTTAATATTTAACCACTAGATAGAGAAACCAAAATATTCATAAAATCATAATAAACATTATGGTTAACCTTGGGTTCACAGATTTCTATAATACTGTATCGCGCTACGCGGGTAAGCAGTGCTTATTTTTCCGCGCGCCAACACTACTCGTGCGGATCTAGGACGAGCAGTCGTTGGCGTTGCCGTTGGCGGCTGTTAGATGGACACTGGAGGTTTGGCAGATGTTGTTGCCAGGTGGTATGACCGAAATTTCCGCTCCAGTGTCAATCAGGAACAACCTGCCGGAGCGTTGGTCGGTGACGTGGACCCGCGTTGTACGGCTCACGGCATGCAGGGCGGGCGTCCTGTCTGCCCTATCTAGTTTTCCGCCGGAGGCGGAGGGTCACAGCCGCGTTGTCGCGGTCGAAAACCGCAAGGGTGGCGGCAGTTGTTTGCGGCCGCGCCGAACCGCGTGTGGTAGTAGCACGACGGGTGCTGCTGCTCGGGCGAGCGTCTAAGGGCGGGCGCGGAATTACGTTCAGACGAACGACTACGCGCGGGCGCGGAAGCGTGCTCGGGTGAACGAGTTTGAGGCTGCTCGGACGTGCGCTCGACTAAGCGGTTCATGACCATTCGCGTGAGGGAGTTTAACGTCTTAACTTCGTGCGAAAGTTCCTCAACGACGGTCGTAAGCTCGTTAATGCGATCGTGCGCGTGCCCAATCGCGTCTACGTTCGATGGATTTATGGCCTCCATGACGCGGTCGGCTCGCGTAGCGAGGGCGTCAAGCGGACCATCGTGCCCGGCGATGACCGTCAAGACATTGGACGGAAGCTTCTGCATCCAGAACTCGCGGAGAGCTTCCTCGCCGATGCCGTCGGGCAAAATCGCGCGCATGTCGCGGAGTAATTGCGATGGGCGCCGATCGCCAATACCGCCGGGCTGAACCATTTCGCGAAAACGGGACGATCTCGGTACCTAGTTCGTATGACTCGATAAGTCGTTGCTTGATCGATTCATAGGACGCGTCGCGTCCTAAGAGGTCACCGACGGTGCGGACGCCCTCTTTGTCGAGGGCGCTGACCACGTGGTTGACGCGCGTCGCGTTCGCGGTCACGCGGTTGTTCGCGAAAACGGACTCGGCGTGAACGAACCACAACGCCGGCGACTGTTTCCAGAACGCCGGAATGCGCACCTGCGCAAGCGCTTCGACGGACGCTTGCGCAACCGACGGTTGTGTCCCGGAGGGTTTGTCGTCGGACATAATGAACGCACTAACCGGGACGAGAAAACACGTGTTCGGAACTCGAGGTCACCAATGTAGCGCGCTACGCGGGTAAGCAGTGCTTATTTTTCCGCGCGCCAACACTACTCGTGCGGATCTAGGACGAGCAGTCGAAATAAAACGTAACACGAAAATGCTGAGAACAGACAGCGAAATTTATTTACAAGAACTAAAAAAAAATATACATAAATGTTAGGACCACGCGGTCGCGATCGAAATAACGATTTTTCGTACACGGTCGTGCGCGAACTTCGCGGCGGCGTTGCGAGAGAAAACGTTCCGTCGTGGCGGCAGGGGACGTAGACGTTTTCCTCGTGCGTGACGTCGCGATGGGTAGCGAAAATGACGAAAGTCGAAATGCCAAAAGGACAGACGTGGGTCGAGGTACGGAAAGTCGAAGTGCGTCGATGGACGGTTCGAGAAAGAGAGCGAGCTTCGGCGATGGTGGCTCGAATCGTGCCGCCGCCGGAGACGTCGGCATGGTTGCCAACGTTGACCGAACGTGTACGGTAGGGAATATATGGGGCGGAGGCCGCCACAATACGCTAGATAAGGAACTCGAATAATATTTTGAGGATTTCCTTATCAGTGCCCGCCATTTTGTCGGTTGGCAAAACATTGACAATTTGCCTACATAGTATGTATACAATTCTGCAAAATAATTTGAATATTTTATTGAAATAATAGTTTAAAAAAATAATAGTTTTCAATATTTATATTTTTTTTAATTCATTTATATTATTGAGTAACTATAATGCCAGTGTCGTGTGTTGCTTAAGGGGCGTTCTCATGAGTCAAGTTTAGTTGACCGATTATAGTTGATCAACAAAAATTGAATGTATGTTGAATCAGTTTTTGTTCACACATTGCAACAGAACATGTTTCAATTTTATTTTCAACTCAGTTTAACACGTAATGCCTCGGCGGACACGTAGTCGAAGCCACTGTCGAGCTCATTTTATCACATATAGTTGAAAATGGCGTCGAAAGCAGTTGTATGTGAAATTGTAAAAACAATAAGTATTTTAGTAAAAGAAGAATTAAAAACGATTTTAATTAATATGTGTAAAAATCGTAAAAAACGTCGTTTTTGGGTAAGACAATGGATATTAAGAAGAAATCAATTGGGAGCATCAAACACTTTACTTAAAGAACTAGCATTAGAGGATAAAGAAGGGTATAGAAATCATTTAAGAATGTCTGAAGAAAAATTTAACGAACTGTTATTCAGAGTTCAGGATCACATAAAAAAACAGATACAGTGATGCGACAAGCATTATCGCCAAAATTAAAACTTCAAGTAACTTTAAGATACTTATCTACCGGTGATTCGTTTTCAACGCTCGCTTCCATATACCGAGTACCTAAAAACACAATTTCAAATTTTTTGTTGGAAGTTTGTACAGCAATTTACGATGTTTTAAATGAATTTATTAAAGTAAGTATTATATTTTATTCATAAAAACAATACATTTTAGTTTATTGAATTATAGATATTATTTATAGTTATCATTTAAAATATCATTAATAGCTTTAGCAAGTATATCAGGTGATTGTAGTGTATCCTCTCCACATTCTTCTCTAGTGCATGATGGATTTGAAACTGAGGATGACCAATATTCTTCTTCTGTAGCGTTTGAACGAGCTGGTGATGGAGTGGTTTGACGAATAGATGAAATCCCTGATGAAAGAGGTGTATGACACGAGGACTGTTTTGTTAAGAGTTCCAATCGTTTTTGTCTCATGATAGTTTGAATTTGTTCCTGACACATAATAGCATCATACAAAGGCATCTGTTTTAGTTGTACAGCAACATGTTTACCAAATATGTCAAATTCATTATCAGTCTCATTTTTATTATTTTGCACAACATTATCAAGTTTATCAATTACTGCACTTATTGAGGAAATATTGTCATTTACCATTTTCCGCTTGCGATTCTGAGGAGTACGAAAGACATTTGTTTTTTTTGAAAGTATTGGAGTAGACAGATTGGCAGTTTCTATGTTTTCCACATGCATTACTTCTTTCTGCGTAGTAACATTCACAATAAAAGCAGATGATGATGTTGATTCATCTGGGTTTTCTGATTCTTTTTCCATCAGTTCACTTTCATCTTCATCGTGTTGTTTTAAATTCTAAAAAAAAAAAAAAATTTTTACGTTTTTTTTATTTTACTTAATTACTAGATTGTATGGAAACTTATAATAAAATTATAACAATTTGTGAAAAAAAAATGTTATACCTAACTGTAATTTCGTTACAGGTACCACAAACTGAAGAAGATTGGGAGATTATTCAAAAGGAATATTATTTTCGATGGAATTTTCCTAACTGTTGCGGCGCAATGGACGGAAAACATATTGTTATACGAAATGCCCCTCATAGTGGGTCAGAGTATTTCAATTACAAAGGCACTTACAGTGTTATTTTGCTTGCATGTGTTGATGCTAACTATTGCTTTCGTTATTTTAATGTCGGTACAAATGGACGAGCAAATGATGCTGCTGTTTTTGCAAAATCATCATTGAATGCAGCGTTAGAAGATGTTGAAAATAAATTACATTTTCCAAAAAATGGGGTATTAGTAGCAGACGATGCTTTCCCCCTAAAAACCTACATTTTAAAACCATTTGGAAGAAGTAATAATTTATCAAGAAAACAAAAAATCTTCAACTACCGTTTATCGCGAGCACGTCGCGTGGTAGAAAATGCATTTGGGATTTTGGTTTCTAGATTCAGGGTTTTCGAACGACCTATAGCGGTTGGTATTAATAAAGTGGACGGAATTATTAAAGCAGCTTTAGTATTACACAATTGGTTAAAAATGAGTTCAAGTGAATCATATACACCTACAGGCTACGTGGATACTGAAGATCTAACTACTAAGAGTATTATACAGGGTACTTGGAGAACACAGAATTCTTCATGGAATGGTTTACATAATTTACAAGTGCATACAAATCGTAATTACACAAGATCGGCGTATAATGTGCGTGATAAATATGCCGATTATTTTTCTGGAGAAGGGGCTGTACCTTGGCAACTGGATATGATACACGAATAAATGAATTTTTAATAACAATTGAATTTTTATAATATGTAATAATTTTTAATAATAATTTAATTTTGAATACGTAATAATTTTTTAATAACAACTGAATTTTAAATATGTAATAATTTTTTAATAACAACTGAATTTTGAATATGTAATAATTTTTAATAACAATTGAATTTTTATAATATGTAATAATTTTTAATAATAATTTAATTTTGAATACGTAATTATTTTTTAATAACAACTGAATTTTGAATATGTAATAATTTTTTAATAACAACTGAATTTTGAATATGTAATAATTTTTAATAACAATTGAATTTTTATAATATGTAATAATTTTTAATAATAATTTAATTTTGAATACGTAATTATTTTTTAATAACAACTGAATTTTGAATATGTAATAATTTTTTAATAACAACTGAATTTTGAATATGTAATAATTTTTAATAACAATTGAATTTTTATAATATGTAATAATTTTTAATAATAATTTAATTTTGAATACGTAATTATTTTTTAATAACAACTGAATTTTGAATATGTAATAATTTTTAATAACAATTGAATTTTTTAAACAATTAAAATATATATATTATTATTATATAGTTATTATATAACTATTTAACAATAAAAAGTATACTTACAAAATTTGATGAGGTCTCTCTTGTATTTGTAACATTATTAAGAAATAGATCCGCTGTTTTATACCAAAACAGCTTCGGCACGTATATTTCGTCTGCACTCATACCACTTTTTTTTGATTTGCAAACCAATGAATGTTCCTTTTTATACATTGTTCTAATTGTTTTAATTTTATTCTTTAGATCAGCAGTAGTAAGACCATCAATTTCCATTTCTTTGATAATAGAACTCAAAGCACTTTCTCTTGCATCTCTATTTTTATATTTTTCTAGTCGATGGTTCCATAGACAATCATGCTTATGATACAGTTCTAAGAATTTTAGCATCACGCTTTCAGACCACTTGAGGCTCATTTTTTAAATTAAAAATATTTAGTACGTTGAAATTAAAAAAAAAACACAAATGACAAAATAAAACATAAAATGCACGTGTGACTACTACCCACTGGTTGAAAACAAACTGAAATTCAACTTGAATCAACTATAGTGTAGGTTTATGTTCTCACGTGTCAAGACAGGTTTCAACTTGAAAGGAATTGGAAAACAACGCATTACTTGAACGATAAAGTTTGACTGGGTCAAACTTTTTTTGATCAACTAATTAGTTGTTCAAGTTTATTGAAACAAAGGTTCTCACTACAGATTTTATTCAATTTTTGTTGATCAACTATAATCGGTCAACTAAACTTGACTCATGAGAACGCGCCTTTATGGTTGCAGTAATAGGTATCTCGCCGGACAACAAATACATTTTTTCAGGTAAAATATCCAACATTAAATAAATACATTATAAAGTATTCAAGTATCATATGAGTCTGTTATATTAAGTTATACCATAAGATTTATAGCTTTTAGTTTTATTTTTAACTTACATTGTTGTTTCTTTTATCATTTTTGTACTTGAATAGATTTCCTTTATCCAATGAACTGCTCACCAAGAAATGGGTTGATGCTTTGAAAAGAAAAAACTTTAAACCATCACAGTCAAGCCGTATTTGTAGTGTACATTTTACTGAGCAAGATTATCAATTACGACCAGAGGCTCATAGACCATTGTTGAAAGAAAATGCAGTTCCTTCTATTTTCCCATCATTTCCTTCCTATTATCAAAAAGAAAAAAAACGTCCTCGCAAACAACCTGCTTCTAGAATTCAAATTACTAATAATATAAGTAACATATTTCTCGTGATATATAAATCATTTACTTTCCTATGTAGATTTTGTACATTATTTGAATACAAATTATATTTTTTAGATAATCCTTGTTCAGACCAATCAGAAAATATAGAATTAGCTACTACTTCCGGCAACAGTTGTGATAAAGAAGTTCAAACTCTTTCAACTTATACAAGTGAAATTATGTTAAAAAAAAAAAATTAAAGTTTTACAGCAAAAGTTGAAACGACAAAAAATTAAAATTGATAATTTAGACAATTTACTTAAGAGCTTAAAAAATAAAGGAGTAATAGATGAAGAATCTAATAATTTCATTGCAAATAACTTTGATGGTAATTTTATTACAGCTAATTGATACTGCTTATTATTGTTAATTGCTTGTATTTTAAGCAGCTTATTTATTTTAAATGCTTAAGGTTTAATACTAGATTTATTTAAAAATGAATGCACAAATAATGGTAAAACTACTGGTAGGTGGTATACACATCAAATGAAAGAATTTGCTTTAATGTTGCATTACTATTCTCCGCGTGCTTATAATTACTGCAATAAAATGTATATTTTTAATTATTTCATTAAATTAGTTTGAAGTTTTTTAATTTTATTTTATAGTTCAATTTTAAGCTTGCCAGATCCATCGTCAATCACTAGCTGGACATCTTCTGTTAATGCTGAGCCAGGTTTTTTTCAAGAAGTTTTTGACTACATGAAAAATATTTTACCTGAAGATAGGGATTGTACTCTAGTTTTTGATGCCATGGCTATTAGGAAAAAATTATTTATGATAACAGCACTGATCGATTTTTAGGATATTGTGATTTTGGTAGTTTTCTAGCTGAATCAAATGAAACTCCTGCAACTGAAGCGTTGGTCTTTATGTTAACCAGTCTTAATGGTAAATGGAAATGGCCAATCGGTTATTTCTTACAGGCTAAAAGCACTGCATCAGTTCAAGCAGGATTGATAAAGACTGCTATTGCTATGGCTTATAAATCAGGATTAAAAGTATGGGGTGTTACTTGTGATGGCACGTCTACTAATTTATGCACAATGAGTCAACTAGGCTGCAAACTTAATGGTTATTATGATGATATTCTAGAATGGTTTTATGTACCTGAGGTAGAATCTAAAGTATGTACCATGTATTAAATATAATAATTTAAAAAATGTATATACTATTTTCTTTTTCTAATTTAGGTTTGTATAAATAAATTTGGTTTTGACTAAAAAATTCATCATCAATTTGTAAAAAATAAATGTTTAGAAAAGATTAGATACACCTTATACTGTTGTATATCGGGTGGCTACATTTTTTTACATAAGAATAGTTGCATACAATATTACAAAAAATGCATTCGATTTATTTTTTCATTTAAAAAACTTACTTTTTAATCGCCGGCGGCGATTTTTATGGGGGTGGTTTTGCCCACCCCCATAAAAGTTTTGTACCTTATGAATTATAATTTTCATTCTGAATTTTAGAAAACAAAAAAAATAAATAAATTACGTCTAAAAAAAATGGTAAAATAATTAATAATAATTTTACTCACGAGTTCGGTCACCGACGAAAACCACATGAATAAAAAAAAAAAAATTATTCGTTAGACGATTTTTCTTTGGTCTAAATGTATGGTTTCCAGTGTTGCCAAACAATATTGTTATTCACTTTATGAAAAATAATACATTTTGTTTATATCATCGTTAGAGCCCGACGATTAAAATACAAAAATAATGAAACGTGTAAAGAATAATGGAATTTAATTATTTTATCATACTAAAAAATTATTAAGTAATTTTTATAATATAAATTGAAATTAAAAAGCTAAAAAATATGTACGTTTGATTCCTCCCACAAACGTGTCTGCACTGTTGCTTTTTAATAACAAGACGTACTATTTCTAGTGATGGGCATAATCGAATTATTTCTATAATCGAGTTATTAGTAATCGATATATTGTTATAATCGAGTTATCACTCGATATAATCACTCGAAAATTTCGATTGATATTAGAAATATTAGTTATTACATATAATCGATATACATATTTTCATAATCGAGTCATCAATCGAAATAATTACGCAAAATGTTCAATATTAGTTTGTTATTAGTAGGTATTCGTAATAGTCAAAATGATCAATAGAAATAAAAATGTGCATAAATCATAATCTAATTTTTTATTTAAACATTTTAAACGTTAACCTAGCTGGCAAATTATTTTAGACATAAATAATAATAGTTACTAATAAATTTAACAATTGTAATTACTTAAACAAATTTAAATTACTATTTAAAAAAATTATATAATCTAGATTTTTAGAAGTTAATCTGCTCCGACGGTCGTGAGTTACTTGCCCTGTTTTGAAAATACTCGTTCCGAAGGAACTGATGTAGCCGGTACACATAAATATTTCAGTTGCATTTTATATAACTCTGGAAAGGTATTTTTATGCTGCTTCCAGAAATGTAATGGATTTTTTTTCCTATCCAACAGTGGCATTTCTAAATATTGGCGAATAATCAAAGTTGAAGTTGTAGATGGACTCGACGAAGATTGAACTTGTGAAACTTTATTATCAAAATGATCCCAAATTGAATTACTTGTATCAGAAGTTGATGCTGTTGTTTTAGACTGAATTTTATTTACTTCGGTATTATAAATATCGTTATTTGCACATATTATCATCGGTGTTAGTTCGTTTGATATCCATTTTTGTACATTATTAGCATTTTCGAGTAATCCAAAAGCAGTTTTTTTAAATCTAGGATCCAAAAATGTTGCTTTTGCAACAATCTTATTCTTTTCTAAATGCCCCAATCGCCGATTGACTACATCTATTAAGGTAGTTTTAAATGCTTCACCTATAGTAGTTTTTATTTGTACACTTTTTATTATATGTTGTAAGCCTCTAATTAACGGTATAATAGAAGAAATAGTTACGTAATTTTCTCCCGATAACTCAGCAGTCATAATCTCAAACGGTTTAAAAATATGAATGCAATCTAATATTAATTCCCATTCACACGCATTTAAACAATTTGGTGCTCGAGGAAGAGATGACATGGTAGCGGATAGTGGATTTTTAATGTCAAGTAGTCTTTCAATCATTATCAAACTCGAATTCCATCGAGTTACAACATCTTGTTTCACTTTTAATATAGGTAGGTTCATTTGTAATTGAAATTCTCTAAGTTTACCATTAGCATAAGAACTGTGCTTAAAGTGACCTACTATGGTCCTACATTTTTTCAAAATTTGAATAATATCTAGATTTCCATTTATTGCCTCATTAATACTTAAATTTAATGTATGCGCTACGCACGGATGATGATATTTGAGCAGATATTCGTTTATAGCATTTTTTATGTTGGACCCATTGTCAGATACGATAGTTACTATTTTATCTGCTATGCCCCATTCATTAAAAATATTTTTCAGAGTAGTTGCTATATTTATACCAGTATGACTATCAAAAACTTCCCGAGTAGCAAGTACTGGTGAATATAAGTGATGGTCAAATATAAAATGACAAGTCACAGTAATATACGATTTATTACAATCCGATGTCCACATATCGGTAGTGATAGATAAATCAGCTACTGTTCCAAGTATAGATTTTAATTTGGAGTATATAATATCATATTCTTGTGGTAATAATTTGGTTGTAAGTTGTTTTCTACTGGGGACAGAAAATAGATGTTGTAACTTTTTAGTATACTCTAAGAATCCAGCGTTCTCTACTATGGAGAGTGGCTGATAATCAAAAACTATCATTTTAATTAAAGACTTATTAATCTCATTGGTTTCAATTTCTGTTAATCCAATAGTTTTTTTTGAACCATAAAGTGTAAGTTGGCGAGATCGTTTAGAAGGTGGCTCAGAACACTGTGAAGAAGTAGTAGTTTGATATGGCAATGAAGAGGAATTTGCAGAAGTAGATGATTTAGATATATTTTGAGCATCTTGTAATTGATTATCCGGATCGTCGTTATTAGTTTCAATTGGATGAAGTGTTTTTGGGTGTACTCGTTTTAAATGCTCTATTTAAAATGTTTTAAAAGTGGACTAATATTAATATTAATATTATTATATAATTTATTTACTATTAATATTTGTATTAATATTTATATAAACCAATCCACACATTCACCGCTTTATCACCAAAATAAACGTGAAATAAAATTAATAAGTAATAAATAATATAGAAAATAATAAAACAATTAATAATAATATTTAAATAATAATTAGACCACGTATCAGACTGGTCAACCAAAGCTGCATAATATGTATGGATTCGTCTTAATAGTTTAAAATAAAATGTAAAATAATAGTAATAATACCTTTTAAATTAGTTGTATTCCCATAATGTTTAAACTCTTTTTTACACACCTGGCAAATAACAATTTTTCCGTCGGAATTTTTTTTAAAATGTTCCCATACTATTGAACGTTGTTTACTACCCGGTCTCATTTTTAAATTTTAAAAATAAATAATTTTTAATAAATTGGTAAAGAACTAAAGACTGATGAACAGTTAGTGAACAATGTCGACTGTTAACGCGTGCTAGCGAGTACAAAATGAAAGAATATTTATTTAAAACTTAAAAGGATATTAATATAATTATAATTTATAATATTCAGTTTATTATACATAATATGTTATATTATAATGCAGTGTAATGATACCGTGTTGGGGAATTTTATTATTATGTACATATACTTAGGATTCTAAAAATAAAGTTTCGAATTAGGCACCTGAGTAGTCGAGTGACGAGTACTCGAGTATCGAGTTACTACAGTTCGAGTGAAAAATCACTCGGTTACATAATCGATTATTATTTTAATAATCGAGATATCTCGATTATTATCAATAATCGAGTAACTCGATTATGTTCACTCGATTATGCCCATCACTAACTATTTCTGTTTAACGCGCTGAGCTCTATGGTTCAAAGTTCAGATGGTGATTTATTTTCCTGCTGTTTTTACATGTAAATTGTAATTTCGTAGATGCGGGTTTTGACTTTTGTTGGTTAGTGATCAGATTTCCGTGGTACTGACAACTGATCGCTTTTTTTAATTTTTTCGTTTTTCACTTTTATTTTCTATATCCGTTACAATTATGCCACAATTTTGTTTGATTTGTAGACAGGTTGATGGTGGTTACTCGCTGCACCGGTATGTTAACAGTAATCGCGCGATTAAAACTCTTTTTTATACATTTCTTATGATACGGTATTTTTCAGATTTCCACGTGCGAACCCCGAGCGTCATGAACTTTGGCTGAGGTACGTGGAGAGATTTGGCGTTCTCCGTGAATCCGTACGACCCACCTCGGCATTATGCTTGTTTATTTTATATAACAAGACGTACTATTTCTGTTTAACGCGCTGAGCTCTATGGTTCAAAGTATTAGTGTCTTAAAGTTTAGTCGTAGAAATTTTCATAACAATTATCCACCCATGTAGAATATAAACCATTTTTGATAGTGGTGAAATACATTGGCTATGATGTGTAAGACCTTTAGGTATTTAGTATTTATAAGTAAGTTTTCAATATTCAATATTAACTTCTAGACACAACCCATATACGTGAAATCGAGACGTTAAACCTAACCTCTATGCTACTTTCGACGATGCCTTGGCCGAATAAATAACTAAATAGCTTTTGTTTCCGAACCGACTGACCAGAATTATTCTATACGTCACTCCAATACACCAACCTCTAGACTTATCCTACACGCGTTCGATCTAGACGTTAAAAAAACTGTATCCTACTTACGGCGGCGTTCTCAATAACTAAAATATAAAAAAGATAAAAAATATCTCAAAATAGTTTTTTTTCCGTCCCGACTGACCAGAATTACTCTTTACATCACTCTAATAACCGACCTCTAGATTTATCTTCTATACGTTCATTGTATAAATGTGTGTTTTCAAAGAAAAACCGTATCCTACTTTCGTCGGTGTCCTTGGTCGCTTGGTATATATAATGTAAGTACATTGATAATGTATCATTTTTGATACCGATAGTAGTTTTACAACGGCTCCTATTTTCCTCACTCTAATAAACCGACTTCTAGACACAACCCATATACGTTAAACCTAACGCTTTTCGCGGCGTCCCGGTAAAAAAAATTGATAATAAAGCGGAGCTCCTCGAGCCAAACATTTGGAATGACTCTCTCGCTTTTCGCAGTGTCCTGGTAAAAATAAATTGATAATAGTTTTACAACGGCTCCTATTTTCGTCACTCTAATGAGCCGACTTCTAGACACAACCCATATACGTTAAATCGAGTAGTTAAACCTAACGCTTTCGGCGGTGTCCGTGTAAATAAAATTTATCATGTTTATACTTTTGATCCCGAAAGGCGTTTCACACCGGCCACTGGTTCTGTAATTATTCTATACGTCACTCCAATACACCAACCTCTAGACTTATCCTACACGCGTTCGATCTAGACGTTAAAAAAACTGTATCCTACTTACGGCGGCGTTCTCAATAACTAAAATATAAAAAAGATAAAAAATATCTCAAAATAGTTTTTTTCCCGTCCCGACTGACCAGAATTACTCTTTACATCACTCAAATAACCGACCTCTAGATTTATCCTCTATACGTTCATTGTATAAATGTGTGTTTTCAAAGAAAAACCGTATCCTACTTTCGTCGGTGTCCTGGCCGAGGAGCGGAGCTCCTCGAGCCGAACGCTTGATATATATAATGTAAATACATTGATAATGTATCATTTTTGATACCGATAATAGTTTTACAACGGCTCCTATTTTCCTCACTCTAATAAACCGACTTCTAGACACAACCCATATACGTTAAACCTAAAGCTTTTCGCGGCGTCCCGGTAAAAACAATTGATAATAAAGCGGAGCTCCTCGAGCCAAACATTTGGAATGACTCTCCCACTTTTCGCAGTGTCCTGGTAAAAAAAAAATTGATAGTAGTTTTACAACGGCTCCTATTTTCGTCACTCTAATGAGCCGACTTCTAGACACAACCCATATACGTTAAATCGAGTAGTTAAACCTAACGCTTTCGGCGGTGTCCGTGTAAATAAAATGTATCATGTTTATACTTTTAATCCCGAAAGGCGTTTCACACCGGCCATCTAGACGTTAAAAAACTGTATCCTACTTACGGCGGCGTTCTCAATAACTAAAATATAAAAAAGATAAAACATATCTCAAAATAGTTTTTTTTCCGTCCCGACTGACCAGAATTACTCTTTACATCACTCTAATAACCGACCTCTAGATTTATCCTCTATACGTTCATTGTAT
>JALBXZ010000350.1:0-42015 GCA_027580255.1 Therioaphis trifolii | reverse complement strand
TTGTTTATTCAATTTGTATGCATGTCATAATTTTGTATTTTTAAATTATTAACATCAACTGTATTTGAGCCTAAAAAAGGCGTTCATATCAATACATAGATAAATAAATAATTTATCGAAGAAAAAAACGTATTTAAATCCATTTTAGTCTGCTTGTTTGTAAGGTACATAAAATATCGTGACCGTCTCGTCGTACTACAAACATTGTTTACGGCGATAATCCATATTGCACATTACCACGTGAGTTTAATTAACAATTTATTCGCCGTCCCATAGGAAACGATTTTAATAAATATATCTATTACGACGTCGAGTATAATAAGTCGATCATACCCCCGTACGTGTTACTCGCGATCCGAGAGATTTTATATTTATTTTATTTATACGTTTTAAACGGGTAGGTACCCTTTGGTATTAATAGTACGGTAAGTATAAAGATTCAATATGACAATATAAAAGTAAAAACAATAATTAAGATAATAATAAAAAATAGAGTATGAATACAATAAAGTAAATAGTGATAATGATGGTAATTGACAATATTAATAATTTATGACTTGAATTAATTTGATTACATTTAAGGTGAGTACACACGAGAGCATATTTGTGCGTCGCATGTGAGAAATTCGGATGAATTTCGTTCGATCGTGTGTACAGAATTTGCGACACACACCATGCGTCGAACTATATTTACCCATTTGCGCCGATTCCAGGCGTCCTGCTATCATTTGCCTTTCAGTGTTCGACAGATACTTTTTTGAATTTATTGATATTGAGCGAAAACATGTTTAAATAGTTTATAAATAAGATAAATTTAAAAGTGTGTTTAATATATTAAATTTAACACTAATATTTTAAATTTAATTTTTTTTTATATATATATATAATGAGAGATCAGCTTTCGTGGTAATGCATGAATTAATTAAAAATAATAATAAAAAGACTCGACGTAATCGCCGCAGGTGGATGTCCAAAATTGATAAGAATGATACAGACAGAAATCGAAGACCACGCGTCGTATTTTAAATTTTTTGAATAGTACGAAGGATTTTTCGGGTCCCATAGCACTTCACGAAGTCGATAATCTTGAATTAAATGCAAACATCCCATTTACTATTCCAGTCCATTTTTTAAAAATTAAAAATATAAAAGTACCAAATTAAAAAATGTAAAATTAGAGTTTATATATTATTTGACATTCGTCGCACGACTCGAATGCGCGCGGTGTTTCTTTGAGCACGAGTACCCAAGTACCGACAGCGCGCGGCTCGCCATGCGACCTATTCGACGAACGTTGACGAACGGATCCGAATGCTCACACGCATTCGTCCACACAATCGCACGATAGGTTGCTCGCGGACGTTCGTGAGCGTTCGTCATTTTTGTTCGCTCGTGTGTACGCGGCTTAACATTTTAAATTTGGCTCACAGACAATAACACATTTCGACTTTGATATTTAACTTAATCTCAATTATAATTAATAAAGTATTTAATTTATAGCCAGAGATCTGTGCCGCCGACGACGTTCGATGCCGTCTTACGACACAAAGCCTCCGCCGATGATGGAAATCCACCCTGGCACGCGTCGTCGGTTTATCACCGGCGGCATTAGTCGACGAGGGGCTTACCACTCGCGGTATCGTCGATGTGCACTGCCGTCGAAACTTTCGCCGCGGAGCCGAAACGACGAGAGACGAAGACGTTACATTATTGTTATTTATATCGCGCGCGCCGCGTTTCCGTATAAAATTCAAATTACTCGGCGATTCGCGATAAACTAGGGTGACCAGACGTCCCGTTTTTCACATTATTTTAGAGATGTGTCCTGTTGTCCTCACGAACGTATCTCAGGACGCTTTTTGTCTTGGTTTTTAGTCAATCTTTATATAGGTATACTAAATATACCCAAAATTATTAGATTTGATAAGTTTTTCGGAAAAAGATGACAGATTAAAATGTGTAGACATGTGATCCCAAAAAATTATCATCAATATGGAATGAAAAAGTCTTAAGAAAAGTGAGCATAGGAATAAAGCGTTTGAGAATATTATAAAAAGTTTTAATTTATTAAGTAACTCTTATTTTTATTTGTTTTTTTATTTTTCATGTATTAATTAAAAACGATGAAATAGTTTTGTAACTGTTTAATAAGAATAGAAATAATATTCAATACATATTAGGTACTATTTTTGGTATTGTGAATCATGTATTTTATTATGATTAAAAACTGTGACAAAAAATTTGATTAAAATTATTTAAAAAACTATGAAAGTTATTTTAGTCCTGTATTTAATTTTTTTAATGTGATCACCCTGCGATACACTCGCCGGGAAAATCACTCAGGACAATAGACGAATACATATATGCGTATCGTACTCGTGGAGATGATATTATTATTGGACGATTCTTCCATCGCGCACAAAACGCGTATAACGCCATAGAGAATCTCGTCGTTTGAGCAAGATACCGAAAACGTGCGTGCAAATTATACCGAAGACGTTTTTTCGCGTCGTTTCTACGGCTCTCTCTCTCGAGTTCTGCAAAATTATTACATGTTATACGGGTATTTCTAGTGGCGCGTTTTCAATAGTTATTATTTTTTTTTTTTTTTTACGGAAAGAGAGTTTTTCAAATTTCGAAATTCTCAGGTTAAACTTAATTGTTTGATTTCGGAACAAACTCAAAATGTTTTTCATTAACTCACTGTATAATCTTCTAGCAGTGTAAAAGTTTAAAATCGATTTTTATAGAAAAAAAAGGTAAACGCGTGTTACGTATTTTTATTATAATTATTTTTTTTTTTTTTGCCAGTTCATCCTTTGATCGTTGTGTCGTTTGAATCGATCAATGCTATTTTCAACCCGTATAATAGTTACGATAAACTATTTGCTACCGAGCGCGTCGATTACGTTTTAAATTTGCGTCAATCGTGATAATACGTAAATATCAAGTCTCGTACTTTCAGTAATTATTCTCTATCAACAAAACAGCTTTTTTTGAAAAAAAATCGTGATCCAAAAAGACACGTCAACTTGATGAAATGACACGATGATAAGGGCTTTTTTTTTGGTTCTCTAGGGGGTTCGGAATCGGGAACGCCATACTTTTCGCCGAAAACACGCCGCCGAGTCGATCGCGTATATTATTTTACGTTACGTTACGTGCAGGCCCGTCGCTAGAGCATAAGCAGGTTAGGCCATTGCCTAAGGGCGGAAACATTTTCAATGAAACTGGGGCGGCATTTTTTTATGATGGAAAATTCGTTGTATTAAATTGTTTTAGTGGTTGGCAATCAATAATAAATCCGAAACATGAATATCACATTTCAAAACAATACTATAGTGATATATAAGAGCAATTTGGATAGTGGGTATCTATTATCCAGTTGAAACTTGTTAAAAACCACCTCAGATCAACCATGAGCAGTGAAAGGTTAACCGGGTTAGCATTGTTATCTATTGAGTCCGACTTGGCGCAAGAATTGGATTTAGAAGACATCGTTCAGGATTTCGCTTCTAAAAAAGCAAGGAAAGTTAATTTTTAGTTTAGTACACCTCTGTGGACTGCGTATTGTAAACATTATAACTGAAGTTGAAGTACATATTTATATCAACTATTTTATTAATATTATAACTTTATAAGATTATTATTTTTATCATTATAGATAGGTACCTATAAGATGTTTATTAATTTATGGAAATAACAATATTTTATTAACTTTTTGAAATGTATTAAATACAACAATAATTTGGAATTAAATTTGTAAAATGTTATTGATTATATTAATAATGTGATAAAATTGTATACTGTAATATATTTAGCTTTTGATTGAAAGGGGCGGTATAACGTTTGCCGAAAGGCGGAAAATTTCTTGCGACGGGCCTGGTTACGCGCGAGTGTATTTGGTGCGGCTTTAATCAATTATTGTTTTTGTCGCCGAGAGGAAAACGTTGCGTAGAGTAAACAATATACCGCGGCAGTTTCCTCGCCGATAACGCGACGTGATAAAAACGGCGGAGATCCTCGGCGGATCCGGCTTAAACATCGCACATACGGACGACGACGTACGAATACCGTTTCGTCTTGGCGCGTGACGATAATATTATTATAATAATCGGTCGGGTCTCGAACGAACGGGACGCGTGTGCGACGAGTGCGATATGTGCTCCAGACACTAAACTACTGCGAACGACGTAACACGTAACAATACGACGGAGTCACGCCAAAACGTGTACGGAAGTTACAATAATAATAATAATAATTATAATTATAATTATAAAACGTCGCGTTTCTGGGTTAAAATTTAATATTTAATATCAAAACAGTGTTGCGCGTCGATAACGGCGCGCGTATTATTATTATTATTATTATTATAACGTCAGTGGCGTACAAAGTCTCGTTGGTGCCCCTGGCAAACTTGGAAAAAGCCGCTTTTTTACCGATTGAAAAATCGACGTTTTTTTCCCTCTTTTAAACCGGTAATAACGTGTTTTGAAATGTCATCGACATCAAAATCATTACGTTTTTCTACTCGTACCGGAACAATGACCGGGATGCCACGCGCGAATATCTCTTGTATAGAAACATAATAATATATCGCTTACGTGTACTCGTGCGTAACACGATTTATTGTTATTTTCGACCGTACGAGTGTTTCGAGTGTATACCCACTATAAAACTGTGCGCTATATGAAAATCAAAAAATTATTTTTGAAAAATAGCCAAAACGTTGACCTGGGGGTCTATTCTTGAAATCATTCGGATCGGATCCGTGTACTAATAACTATAACATTAAAAGTCGAATATTTTAAACTAATAATCAAAAAATACCATTTTTGGTTGTTACGTCCCTTTGATACTAGACCCTCGACACGGGGGTGCTAATTCTGAGTCTGGGGGCGTGGAAATCCCGCTACAGCACGGAGCACTCTAATCACTCTTGTGCGCCTAGTAAAAAATGGATACGTCTTCACGGTGGAAATCCTTAAATCTAAAATCCTTAAAAATGATTGATAACAGATCAAGTCGGCTTTTGAATACATTCCGTCACATTGTGTTGGTTAATAAAAAAAAAAAAAATTATTTACGACATCAAAAAAAATCATTGACAGTATCACAGTACGATTTAATTTTGACTACGTCACAATTTTAAAAATATTTTCAAGGCACAACGTCATGTTTTTAAGTCATCTTTTTTTTTTCTAAGATTTAATCAAATAAAAACATTTTCAGCGTGTAAAATTAAAATAATTATAATAATACAGTAAAGGAACACAAACATTCCGAGAGAGCTTGATTACGTTCTGGGGAGACTTCATCCTGCCAATATCCGCCTATGCACGGGCGTCTAAGCGACCGAGCGTTCTGTTCGTGTCCTACGATCTTGAGGGGGGGGAGGGGGGGTATTACGAAAATTCGAATTCCGAAATTCGCAGTGCCAAAATAAGCGATGATCCGTGTCCTGCATTTCGCGACCATAAAGCCGACGCGACGGACACGTGTACGGTCGCGAACGCGGGCGTCGAAAATCGCCGGGAGCCACTAAAACGCTAACCGATGCGTGGGTTAACGACGCACGTGCGGGATGCGCGCGATCGATGTACGGCCGTGGTCGGTGCCGTGAGTCGATCCGATTTTTTTTTTTTTTCGTTTATTCATTTTTCGTTTCCGGCGTAATCAGCAGCAGACCGTCGTAATTCAAACGAATTAAATTTGTGAATTTTAATCGTTCGGATATTTTACTCTCGTACGTCCGTTTCTCGCGCGTTCCACGCAAATAATAATAATTTTTACAAACGGCATAATAAATTACGCGGTACAGTGTTATAACGCTCGGATGAAAAAAATAAGAAAAAAGAAATAAATAAAATAATAATAATAAAAAAAAAATGAAAAATAAAAATAAATATTAAACACTCTGCAGACGTCGCGCGCGGGGAAATGGATCATTTTGTATAAATCGTATTCGGACCGTCCGTAATAATGCGTTCATAAATTACAATTATCGCTTAAAATACACACGGAGACCACACCTATAAAACGACCGGGGTTCGCCGATATTATTATTTAAATCGTGTCTCTGAACAAATCACTACCGCTTCACGCCCGCGTCCGTGTACGCGCACACGAGAGTTTTTCGTATGCACACACACACACACACACACACACACACACACACACACACACACACACACACACACACACACACACACACACACACACACACAAAACAATACGTGTTTTCACATACAATCACGCCGTCGGGAGAATGACGATGTACGACGTTTATCGGCAACACGGTCCAGTGTCCACTTTCTAACCAATAAGACGGTACCTTCTGAGGCGCAAATCCCCGGGAGCTGGGGGGCACTTGCCACCCCCTCCCCCATACAATTTGGTGGTATGTGTGTATGGGATGGGTCCTAGTTGATACATAGGTGATATACTTAAATTCTACCCGCAAAGAATGACCGATACACGGATAAGAAAATAAATAAATGGTAATAAAATAATAACATCTATGGACGTATACGTAATTCTATGTACTCGTGTCACATAGAGTATCAGAGGTACTTCGTGTCCGGGATGCGAACAGTATTGTTCATCTATGTCTGAGAGAATTCTTATTTTTACTCGTCAAAAGGTTTTCAATTTTGTATTTTCTATTTCGATTCGACTTTCGTGTAATTTTCAAGATGTAAATCAAACGTTTCCGTAGCTATCGCAATTTAAAATTTAAATTAATAAAAAATCAATTAAATATTTAGTCAACGTGACATTTCGAGATGATAATTGAAATTTAGTTTTAGTTTTAGTTATTATTTTTCCAAACAGGCTGCTATTTTTCAGGCTCATCGCATACAGACTAACAGCAGTTAGGCCTTTTAAGAACTACAATCATATAATAACAATTTAAATTATATTATTTTAAGGGTTATTGATAATAACACAGTACATTATACGTAACATGTAAACTGAAGAATTATATATACGGTAGTTTATTACTGTTCTACAGACAAACGAAGCAGAATTTCTTGACGAAGTACCAGATGCAATGTTAACATTAAGAGAAATAGCGAAGAGACATTCTCGATTTGGAGGACAGGGTTATCAAAAATGTTTTTGCAAAACATCGTGCAAAACAAAATATATATGCGCTTGTCGCAAAAACAATGTAGGTACTGGGTAGCCCAAGATGTCACGAAAAAACTACATGTAACAATAAGTAAATACTAATAATAATAAAAAAAAACTTAATATATAATATTTAATATTGTAATGTTATGTTTTTTGTAATATTGCAATTTAATTCAATTTAATTTAATTTAATATTTTACACATTTTTTTAAAAATTTTTTATTTTTTTTTTGTTGGTACCTAATATAATATTATAGTAAAACTACTAATTCAATAGTCAAAAACTGTACAAGTAATATAATATTAAAATAAAATAAAATAATATAATTTAAATTGTTAGTATTAGATTGGAGTTCTTAAAAGGCCTTACAGCTGCTGTTAGTCTGTATGCAATGAGCCTGAAAAACAGCAGCCTGTTTGGAAAAACAATAAGTAACTCGTAAACGGGCTACCCCGTTGCAAAGAGTTTAGTGTTTTTGTAAAAAGGGGCGATTGTAAACTCGGCCCGAGGAAAAAAAATGTTCAAAAGGTCTATTGTAAACTCGGCCCGTGTTTTTTTCAGGTAAAAATAATTTAGGTGTAAACTCGGCCCGGATAAAAATGTACATATGATTTTCTTATAATATTTTTGAGAACTATTTAGCATTCACCGGAGGACACAGAGAGGAGGCGATTCTCATTATCCTCCTAATAATTATTTTCATTGTCATATTATTATTCATAGTATGGAATTTTTTATATAATCAATGTAAAATGTATTTATGTAAATTTTTTTTAAGGAAAACGCCACGTTTTTAACGTATTCACTCACTGATATTTCCTTGTTTTTATATTTTGTAAGTGTTCTTTCTAATAGTTCTCTTTTTTTTTTTTAGTTTTTGTATTTTGAAATTGAAATGGTTCATCTAGGCTGTTGATTTTAATGTAAATTTCTGTTGGTAGTTCATTTAATTTTGCAATGACGGCATATATATTGGAATGAGTGGAATTGAAACTTGCATTAAAATGCGCATGAAATGATTCGCATGCATTAGTTGTTAAACACGTATCAACTGATGCACAGGACCATATATCAGGTGGAAACATAGCATCTTCTCATATGTATGTATCGATTAAATAATCTGTGCTTATTATATTTCATTGGTAAAAATTATCGGGCTGAGATTACAACCGAGCTTTTTACTACCTGAAATTCCGGGCCGAGTTTACAATCCACCTACTTTATTACCTAAAATTTTCGGGGCCGAATTTACAACAAAAAAGATAATCGCGGGCCCAGTTTACATTTGCCAGTAAAAAGAACTTATTTCCCATACGGCCTACGACATGTTATTATACACGTCGAACGACGCGTCGGTTTACACCCGGCACGATTCGGGCAATGGCTAAAATCCCACCGGTATAATAATATTATATACAACAACGACGTGCGATAGTAACGCGCCAACTAATTTATTAATTATTGCTCTCCGCCGTTATTCATGATTAATGCAATTATAATTGATAATCATTACGGGTACGACGACGATTCGTAATAATTATTATTAACGTTCCGGTTCTACGGTTTCGAGTACGATTTCGAGCATTGTGCTATGACTACGACTGCCGCCCGGGTTGTCAATAATATTATAATGTAATCGTCGTCGTCGTCGCAGTTATGTCTATCGTTATGCCGCGCAGTAGCTCGTAATATTATCGCGTTATACGAGGATTTTATTTAGAGCCGTTGTTCGGCCGGTCTGTCGGTCGTGCCGTGTTTATTGATTCGTTATTGATGCGCGACATAAATAATTGCCTCGTGTGTCGTTACGGCGACACCACCTTTGCACGCCTCGTCGTCTCTCGTTCGCAGGACGCCCGAAAACGGACCGGACTGACGAACAGAAGCAGACATAACGGCTTTAGGGGCCGACGGATACTGTGCAGGGGCATAACTGAGCACCCGCAGACCCCGCGTTGCGGGGGGGGGGGGCACGGTAATTTGGGGCCTTTGGTTAAAGTAAATTTAATTCCCGTGAAAAAAATTGAATCAGCTACATCAGAACGTTCGTTTTCTAAATTAAAACTAATTAAGAGTTATTTAAGAAGTACTATGGGACAACAACGTTTATCAGATTTAAGTGTATTGAGTATTGAAAACGAGAGGATGCGCAGTTTAGATATAAACATTTTAGTTGACAAGTTTGCCCAAAAAAATGCTAGAAGATCGCAGAAATTTAAATAAAATAATTCAATACAATTTAGTTATTAAGTAATAATTGTGTACTACTATATAACTACTATGTACTACTAACCTACTATATAAATATTATCATATTTTATCATATCATATCAAAATTGTAATTAAAATAAGTAATTTACCTAGATCAGATTAATGTTTTTAAACTAATATACCTAACCTAAACAATATTTTAGGGGCCCATTTTTTATTTTTGCGGGGGGGCCAAAATTTTTTTGTCACGCCACTGATACTGTGCGATAGGGCATATGTCAATTGCGCCGAAAACTGGCAGGTGAAATAAAAATTTTAAGCCACAAAAAAAGGTTACTCATCAATTGGGCCGGTAAAATTTTATTCGTCTCAACAGATATACGTCAAAACATATTTAAAAACTGTCTTTTTAAGTGTTTGAGTGTTTTGTAATTTATTTTTCAATTCTCTATTATTTTATATAACTTCTTAAATCTAAAATGAACTTCAAACACTGTCAATCTCTGTCTATACTTGTTGCACATATAAATCTAATTCAAAAAATGTAAAATCCTTAATAAAAAAAAAAAAAACAATAAAAACCAAAGTGGGTCTTAGGTGTGGTCGATCCGTTGTATTGTCAATATCGATTTTCGGACGACATTTTCTCGTTGTGGAAAATAAGATTGTAATATGTGAATAAAATACATAAGTACGATTGAGATCCAGTCAGAGACAATTTTCCACTTAAAATACATTTTCTTATTATATATTTTCTTCGGTTGAAAAATTTAAAACAAAATGTAATTTTAAAAGACGGAACAAATGCTATTATCTACAGCAAAAAAAAAAAAAACATAACAGCACTATTACACTGAAATTATATTTATTTTAGTCGAGAATAAATTATGAAACAAAAAAAAAAAAACTCAGAGACGAGTTCATTTTGATATTGATTTCAACGAAAATATTATTACTTTGAAAATAATTAAGTATAATTAGCATTGAATTACACGTATATATATATATATATATATATATATATATATATATATATAAATCGAATACGTTTTAAGTAAATGAAAAACATACTGCCTTTGAAAAGATACGCTTTCATAAATAAATCATTTTCTTTGATGTTTCAGAGATTTCACCGACATTAGAGATTGTTTAATGTTTACTGATGTTCGGATATGGCTATCGAACATCGGTAAATAAAAAAAAAAAAAAAAATCTATAGGCTTGTTCTGATAAAATGCCAAAGTCTCGGGGGGATAAATATTTGACTAAGACACAGACGACGTGAAAAAAAAACAAATAAATAAATAATTTATTATATCACGGTAAAAAGAAAGACTATAATTAAAGTGTACCTTGGTAAAAAGCTCTAGATAAAAAAAAAAAAAACTCGATATTTTTTATTTTCATTTTTTTGTTATTTGTTTAATTACGCCGTGAAACGAGGAGAATTATCTGTCTCCTTGATCTAAATAAACTTATTTTCATTTACGTTTTTCGGTACGTTCGAATTATCTCGATAATGACATGTACCCAAACTATATTTATATTATATACACGTACAGTCAATCGAAAGTCGTCATTTAATTGATTCGCGCGGTCAGTACGCGCCGTTTTCATAATTAATAAATGGGATTTTTTAATTTTTCGACTCCGTCGTTATTAAAAGCAGATCTACGAAAATACAAACACGTCAAGAGATTGGACGACGAAAAAACATAACGAGGACTAAAAAACCAAAACGAAAAAAAAACAAAACGTCAGTTTTCGGTGATAATTAAAATAAATTAAATCGAAATTCAAGAAAACGTTATTACCGTAGTGTCGTTGCGTTTATTATGCGCGTCGCCGCGAAAATCTCTACGCGACATATTATTATTATTATTATTATTATTATTATTATCGTTTTATAATTCATACGCGCGAGAATCCCGTACACGGCCCCGTACACGATAAATCACCGCGCGACTGTTACACGAGTGCGATAATGACTAAAACAATTTGACGGCGAGACGCATGTTAAATTTTATAGACATTTTTCTTTTAAACGACTGCGGCACAGCACCGGTATCCCGTAATCTCGTAACCGATATAATTAATTACCGCTCCGAGTGGCGGCGGCGGCGGCGGTGTTTTCACAATAATAATATATTACCGTTTCAATTGGACGGTTAACACTTCTGGGCCGTGGAAAATCACGACTCGACTCGTTTTGCCTTTTCGGAGACACGGATTCCAATTATTACAATAATAATAATAATAATTATTATTATTAGAGCAAGGACTTTCATGCATTTGCATATTTTTTCTGGTAAACTTTATCGTATGCTTGTTAAGTACAAAATACATTTCATAACGTTTATGATGAAATACTCAAAGTTTTTAGTGCATATTTTTGCATATTTGGACATTTTTTGGTTTAAAGGGCATATTTTTGATTATGAGAGCATATATTTTAAGCTTTTAGTGCATACTTTGAAGGTTTATCGAAAATCAAGCGCTTTGGTGAATATTTTTCATGAATCAGGGGGTCAAAAATTCGTAATAAACTTATAAACACGATAAAGATAAATTTTATCTTGAAATAATAATAATGGTCAGTATTTATTATATCTATTTTTGTATTTTTATTTAACGAATAGTAGGTATGTGGTGCGTTCTCTGCTATTTGCAAATATCAAAGAAACGTAAATAATTCAGTGCAGTTCTAGTTTAGTTATGGTAAGTATTTGAGGATAATTCAACAATTATTTTAAAATACCTCTTTTGTTTTATTAGACGCAAAATAATAATTAAGAAGAATGGGATCCAAAATTAAAAAAAGATTCCAAATCAATTTGATAAAATAAATCTGCTTAAAACTTTTATAGAATAATATAAAATTAATTTTTTTAAGGGCATATTTTTAATTTTTCATGCATAAGTGCATATTTTAAAATGCATATTTGATGATTTTTTAGTGCATGAAAGTTCTTGCTTTAATTATTATTATTATTATTATTATTTATCGAGAGAGGTCCGGCGGATACGTTTTGCGTGTTGTAGTGAAAAATCAACAAGGTCGCGGCCGCAACGGTCATTCGACGACGCAAATCGTTTTTTCTTGTCCGGTCGTTTGATATATTATGTATACGCGTTTTGTTTCGATAAATGTATGAAACGATATAACCGACGACGACGACGGACTGAACGTCTCACTGAAATCACAGACATTGCGTATTGTATGCTTTGCTTTATGTCAATCAATTCATCAATATGGACTATTAGTTTGGGTCGGTTCGGGTGTAAGTATCAGGGCCGGATTTAGGATTTTTAGGCCCCTAAGCTCAATCGTGGTGTGGGCCCTACCAGAAAGTTTTTAGAAAATAGAAAGGGCATACACGCAAATAGAGAAACTAAGTCATCTCTAAAACATTTTCAAATTTCAAATAATTTTCTTCCCTCGATCGAGGGTAGTGCAACTTTCTAACTTCTAGTCTTTTGACCGAAAATAATAACATTTAAAATATAATATTAAAGTGTGGATTCAATTATCACATAGAAGTTAAAAAGGTATTCAACGCTCTATTTATTAATATTTCAACTGTAGTAACTAGTAATTAAATTCACAACATAATAATTATTATAATATTATAGCCTAATAAATAATGAAAATTAAATTTAAAGGTTTAAACTTTAATCAGTTTAACTTTGTATTAATGAAATCACTCATAATATCTTCATAATTAATTTGTCTTAATATGTCACTCTCAATGATAAGTAGAGCTAACGTGTTGAGCCTTTCTTCCTGTCATGGATGTTCGGAGACGGTTTTTGATCAACTTTAATTTTGAAAAAGATCTTTCTCCGCTGCTGTTGGTGACCATAAGTGACAGGTACATTCTTAAAGTTACCTCAATATTAAGAAAACAATCTTTTACATTTTAAAATATTTAGATGGAGCTTTTTTTTTTTTTAGTTGTATGATGCCTATATAGCCTACGCTTAAATCCGGCCCTGGTAAGTATCCTAAAAAAAACTTTAAATTAATCGAAATAATACTGTTAGACTATGCTTGAATATAAACGTACTCTAGAAGGATCAACAGTGCTAAACTATAGAGATCTAAGTGTTTTGCCTATCGAATCCCTGTACGAAAAAATTGCAATTATGTTTATTTTTAATATTTATATTAAAGGTAATAATAATAGTTATTCATTTGTGAGTAAAAGAGAGAATATTGCGTATAATGTTCCTGTAAACTGTTTATATACGAATAAATCTTTCGGTCAATCATTTTTTGATTATTTAGGCCATACATAATATTTCAAATTGATGCCTATTCAATGTCAAAAAAAAATAAAAAATACTAAAAAGATATTATATGAATGTTTATTTTTAGATTTGAACTAAAACTTTCGTTTTACACTGGTAATTGGTAAATATTAATAATTTTATATTTAGTTATTTTTAATTTATATATCTATTAGTTTTAATTATATTTCTAATATATCATTGTATAGTTTTATTTATTATTTCGTATTATTTTATTGTTGTAATTTACTTGAATGCGTCTGTAGTTTTTCTTATTGATTTTCAGAATAGCAATTAAAAATGTACTACTCTTTATCTCTAATACAAGCTTAGCTTAAAAGAGATAGATAATCATAAATTTTTTTTGTAAAAAATGTACAATGAAATTTTATTATTTATGATTTAAAACACACACAAAAAAAAATAAATCATTAAATATCGCCTATCGTTTTTTTAGATTCGGTTTTTTTCGAGTGCTGATTTGATAAACATATTTTTATAACGTGCAAGCACCGTTCGTGTTCGCTTTTCACCGCTCAACTCTTGGTCAAACGTACACTTGATAAGCATCGATATTAATTATTATTATTATTGTAATATCGTTTTGACGCGTCTTTGCGAGCAGTGTTAAAAAAAAAAAAAAAAAAACGTTCAGTGTGAAAACACTAACTAGTAGCAGGTCGTTGTTCCGTAAAAAATACACGTTTTTACGACCTTTGAATTTTTCAAACTTAATTAGACTCGTGCGTGCGCGGTACCACCTTTTTTCTCTTACACGGCGACCGCCAATTTTATTTGACCACCCGTAATTTTCCGCATAATTTTTAAACGAACTCCCGGAGTCCAACCGACTTTCCAAGTCCGAAATCGACCAAGTTACTGGTATTTGACGAACAAATGGCAAAACGCGTGTGATTTCCAAGGTTTTTTGAATGCAACTCTGTAAATAATTATTTTCTGGCGTCGTTTACACTTGATAAATTCACCGCCCCGTTTATTCGAAAGGGACGTTTACACGTTATTATAATCGAATCACTACTGTATTATTTTCACTTTGATATGTGCGTTACGAGTCCTAACGTATATAGGAGAAAAGACGTAAATACGTGCGTATAAGATATCAACATAATATCAACATATGCCTACCCAATTATAATACAGTTTTTGGTCAAATGAGTGTTTTATATAACGGACCAAGGGCGCCCATCAGGGGGTGCAAGGAGGTGACATGTCACCGCCCTAGAAATATTATTTATTTTTATTTTTGAATAATAAATTAATTTCACTTATAATGTACACATAGGTTTTTTGTTAATCGATTACGGTCATACGTAGTTATACTCGTAATACAGATAAATATAAAGATATAGATAAAGATTGTGTTGTGTTGTTGTGTTATCACATTAATTATTAGTGGTTACTGGTTACCATGAACTGGTTTTCGTGAGTCTTTGACCAATAACCAAAATCATATAACCATGTTTGATATAAAACATAAATAAGTCGCGAAAATGCGAAAACACGCTTAATGTAATTATTTTGGTGATTATAGCATTAATAACAATTGCTAAAATATTTAATATATATTATTTTGTTGAGCATGGAAGTGAGTAGTGAGTTATCGTATTTAAATAATTGACAATTGTTATTTATTAAAATCATCGAATAATAATGAATAATAATAATACTGTAAAACAAAAGTTAATGAAATAAATTTGATTGATTCTTAGTTTTTAAGTTGTTTATTTTATGATTGTCACCCCCTTAGGTTTTGACAAATGGGCGCCCTTGTAACGGACTAAAGCTTTGTCAAACCTTAAACATCAACATTGGCCATTTTAGTAATTTGAAGTCATTCTAAAACTATGTAAAAAGTCTTGATCTGTCTATTATATAATTAATTTCTTGACTTTAATTCTATGTTTTTAAATATAATATATTTGTTTGTTCTTCATACTTCTATCTTTTACTCTGTTTATAATGTTGTATTACTATAGTAATTTGCTACTTCTAAATATCGGCTATTACTAATTATTTATTATTTTCATGTATTGATTTCGAGTTAATATAATATAAGAACCGCTCCCCCAGCACGAGCTTTGCTTATAGGGGGTGCTGCAATTAATTAATTTATGTATATTCCATATAACGTGTCAGGTGTTGTTTTGCAAAAATAAATAAATAAATAAATAAAATACTATAATTCATTTCGTTACATTTAATAGATCTATTGGAATTTATAAACAATTATTACCTAATAACAAATTCGATTCACACGTAAGTTATTAGTTCGTTTGGTCATTTATTAATTTGACGTGAAGATTATTCAGATCTTCGTCCGCCGCCGAAGAAAACAAGATTCAGCCCGCCGCATAAATTCTTTGTTTTTCACTGCAGCTGTAATTTGTTCGTCAGTCGGTCGACTGCACGCTGTCGTTGTTTTATCTTTTAAATTTTGAAGATTTATGAGAAGGTCGGCATATACACAATCGTTTTAAAGTGACCACATAAAAAAAAAAAAAAAAACGAAAAATCTTGAAGCGTAAGTGGCAACCACTTATATACTTTATTACCCACGTGTTCTGTCAGTAACCAAACTGATATTTCTGATTTTTGACCGACTACACAGTATTATCATTTTTTCATTTTTTTTTTTTTTCTAGACCCATAGGTATTGATTGATTGACTTAAGATTTCTATACGAATTGGTTATCTGTTCTACTTGTTCATTGTCTCATTCGCCAGGTGTTGTTTCACTAATTACAGCTGGTGATCGTATAAAACCATTTCGTTTTACACCTGAAATCTACGAAACACTGCTGCAAATGATCTAATATAGTACGTTCTTCATGGCCCTTTGTGATTTCGCCTTTGACTTTAAGTACCTCCGCGTTATAATTTTGCATCTCTTGTACGTGTTTGAGGTGACGCCTCCGAATCGATTCGGTCGATCGGCGTGATCGAGTGAATCAGATCACATTGAACAATATCGCATTGACGTACTCGACTCGAATCGCGTGCCAAGACGACCGGAGCGAACGCTGACAAAAATCGTATTCATATCATACTTATTGTGTGCGTGAGGTCGTTTCGTTATTTCTCGAGTGACGCCTTGCAAACCGACACGTCTCGGAAATCATTGATCGCGATCGTTATGGAACTATCGGGTGTACACGAGCTCGGTGTCCGAGGAACGCGAGGGTCTGCAGCCACGGCCGATCGCTTTTATGCGATTAGTTCGGAAAACTAAAATTCAATAGTTAGTACTAAAATGTTGAATGTTGAAATCGGGAACTCTTGTATAGATCATATAATACGAAATATGTCCTCAAGGCTCAAACGAGACAACTTTGCGTTCGTGTGAGTGTCAAATATACAACGGTCGGACGTATTCTGTCGAGAATCGTCGAGTTGGTAATATACGTTCTAGTGCAGGGGTCTTCAACCCGCGGCCCGCGGGCCGCACGTGGCCCGTTTTTGTCATTATTTGCGGCCCGCGATCACATTTGAAATATACGAGCACGCATATTTTCTATTTCGACAACGAGCCATCGATATTGAAAAAATTGGGAAAAGTACGATAAAACAAATTAAACTACCTTCTTACATATTGTTAAGAATGTTGGCTGTTTTAATGATATTAATAATTGTTTGTATTTTAAAATAAAATAATGAAAATTGTAATAGTAAAACTGAATTTCAGTATAAAACACATGTTTTTGGCCCGCGAGATTTGTAGAAAATGACGTGTGGCCCTCTCCGTAAAAAGATTGAAGACCCCTGTTCTAGTGGTTTCCGACCGAAATACGAACGGAAAACGGTACAACGACAAAGCGCACTCTTTCGCGGGGCGTTTTTCAACGCACTGAAAGCATAATATTATAATATAGAGACGCAGCAATCGAAAACCGTCGTGCCTACGGCCGTGTCGGATCCAATCGAGGAAAAACGGGAAACGTTCGACGTTCGCAGCATGTTTTGAGACGCTCAAAAGCACGTCACAAGACGCCGAGGAGTTATATACGCTTCAAATAACCTTCCGATCGGCGTTGTCGTCGCGTGAGCGTTATTACGAGACGGATTCGGATCGTGAAATCGAGAGGCGAAAAAATCGCGGAAAAAAGCTATTTTATCGCGCGGAGCCGAGCCAGCGTACTATATATATTATCACAGTCGAAGACGCGACGGCGAGAGAAACGGAGTCAGAGAGCTATAGTGTGTGTGTGTGGGGGGGGGGGGGCACGGAATGACTGTTAATTAAATTGATTAAAAGGGCACAAGCCGCGTATAATGTATACTATACTGTATATATACGTGTGGCAGTGGTGGCAGAGTGATCGATGGCGCAGGCACGCGCGTACGTCGAGTGTATTATATACGCTGGTGGACGTGCGAGTAAATTGAACTCGGAGCCGCCGCAGAGGGGGTGGAAATTTATCGCGCGCGCCGATCGAGAGAAGACGAAAAGGCCGTCGGTCCGAGTGTGCGGGAGTGCAGTGTGTGTGTGTGTGTGAGTGTGTCTGTGTCTGTGTGTGAGTGTGTGTGTGTGTGTGTGTGTGTGTGTGTGTGTGTGTGTGTATGTCTGTGTCTGTGCGCCGGTGTGCGAGAGTGAGAGAAAAAAGTAGAAGTTAATTATTAACGATCGGAAAGCAAACTGGTACAAATTGTTGAACCGGAGCCAAACTGATTTATACTGTGCGCACGGACGGAACGAGAAAAATAGTGAATGAGAGATAGAGAGAGAGAGAGAGAGACTGGGTACAAACCGCACACGTATAAATATATAGGTACATGTACCTATATATGTATAGTGTATATGTACGCGTATACATCACCATAACACACACACACAAGTCTCGTTGAAAAAAAAAAGAGAGATAGAGAGAGAGAGAGAGAGAGAGAGAGACGCACTTATATATGTAATTCTTATACACGTGGCATTGTCTTTTTCGTCTTTCAGTATTCTTCTTACACCTTGCTCGCGACCGAGGAGACGATTTATTTCGAAGAGATTCGCCCGACGATTAAACACCGACGACGACGGCGGCGGCGGCGGCGGCAACAACGACGACGTAAATCTCCGAGCGATCGATATTACACACACACACACACACACACACACACACACACACACACACACACACACACACACACACACACACACACACACACACACACACACACACACACACACACACACACACACACACACACACACACACACACACACACACACACACACACACACACACACACACACACACAAGTATTCGATTTACGGCGGCGATGACGGCACTTTCGCGGAGACGAGTATTCAGCCGAGTGCCAAATCGTTATTGGCGATCGGGCGATAAACGAGCGCGCGCTCGCGAACACGCCGCAAACGCTCTTCTGGTCGCAAGACAATTTTTCGTTCGTTAACACCGACCGTCGTAAATTTCCGTCCGTCCGTCCGTACGCCACGCGCGCGCTACAGCGTTGCGTCGTCGTCGTCGTCGTAGGTACGACACGCCGCGTGCACGCGTCCGACTAACGCGAATCCTCTCGTCTTCGGGTACGCACGCAGTGATGTATTTATAGTTTTTGCGGCCCGGGGCTAATATTTTTGCCGCCCTCATGTCTCCAATTTGCAATATTATTGAAATACGGGTGTACAATTTATAAAAAGTGTATTTTTATAATGTGATGTGTAGCATGAGCAATAACCTTTATTGGAAGAATAACAATATTTATAAAACATTATATAGAGTAACATAAAAAAAATAAAAAATAAAATCCAAAATTGTTACGATTCATAAATATATCCGTGAAAACATTTTAAAAAAATAGACGCGGAACAATAAAGTCGAGAACTTAAAAATATTTAGACGGCATTTTTTTTTTTCAGCGAATTCATTAATAATGTCATCATAATCCAATATCTCTACAAAATATGTCGTTCTCAATGTCGAGACTGACTTCAAATGGTCCTCAGTTAACCGCGATCGTAAGTAATTTTGAATCCTTTTTAATGTTGAAAAGGATTTTTCAGCCATCATCAACGTTATAACCTACTCACTAACTGCAGTGGTTTATGTTGGTATTATACACTATGCAGCTTTAATAAAACTTCTTTTCCATTTAAATTTTTGTATACGTTTTAAGTTTAAAAATAATTAAGTATTATTTCCGTTAGAAATATGTAATTATGTTTGATAATACTAAACAATGGTACGTTAAAAAAAATTTCAAATAAAATAAATTAATTTTTAACAAATCACGTATTTGTTCAGATTTTTGCCGCCCTTCGAAATTTGCCACTCAGGGCTATAGCCTTGGTTAGCCCTAGGGTAAATACGTCCCTGTACGCACGTGCGGTCGCCGCGCCAGGACCGGTATCGTACGATAAAAAAAAACGTTATTTTCACGAGGGCTGTCCAGAAAGTAACTAGACGTTTTGAAATAAAAAATAAGCAAAGGGATAGAAGCAAACTTTATCGTATACATTTTGAGTATAATCTCTTGGACTGTTTTTCTACGTGGTCGCTATTCAAATTAAGACATTTATCATACCGTGGCACAAGATTTGTTTATATCCTCCCTGTAGAAATCCGCCGCCCGCGGTTTCAACCACTGGATAATACCAGCTTGCAGTTCAGCAGTTTTCCGACTGAAATTTCACGAACTAAACTCCGCGTGAAATGTAGGGAAAATGTTCAGAAAGTTCCGTAATCGCGTGACACGACGATTTTCACGAATTTTGTCATTGATTTTCGCCACCAGTTTGTCAGCCACAAGACTAGGCCTACTACCACTGCGGTCCTCATCGTGAACATTGGTTCGGCCATTTTTAAAATCAATGCACCACTGCCCACTAGACCAGGGGTCGGCAAGTGATTTCTACCGCGGAGTCCGGAAAACTAAAATAATGCGTAAACGGGGTCCGTAGAAAAAAATGTATTTTATTACATTATTCAATAGTTATTATTAAAATGTTAAAATTATTTGAAGAGTAAACATGCCGTGTGATTTTCAATGAGAAATTGCAATGCTTGTCTTTGGCTAGTAACTTGAAATCGGGAACTCTTGTAGGACATCTAATACGAAATATGTCCTCAAAGCTCAAGGTGAGGATCCGTTAACTCTGTTCACAACTAGTTTATAAAAAAATTGTTTTACGAAACGACGCAGTTTTTAATAATCACGATGAAAATCGAAATAACGCGTATTTATTAAACTATCGAAGAAAGACGTGTCGACGGTCCGGATCACTGCCTTCCGCGGTCCGGATTTGGACCGCGGTCCGCCAGTTGCCGACCACTGCCCACTAGACTATACTCAGTCGACCTTCACGTGGTGTCTCCTGGATAACGCCAATAGACCCATGGGACTCGAATCGAACGACCGAAAAATATTCGCGAGACTCGTTCCGATACCCTTTTAAACTATTTGCAGGGCTCTGTCCGATATTACGGTTACACGTACACCCGTCGCACATAATATTACGGTTGCCGACGGAACAAATACCGCGTATACGGTTTATACGGTATTTTAGATTCTGAGTGAAGCGAAGGATCTTATGGTTTTACAATGATGTTTATTTTAGATTCTGAGTGAAGCGAAGGATCTTATGGTTTTACAATGATGTTTATTTTTTTTTTATGTTTTTTTCTGTAAACACTTTTTCGTATAGAAATCCTTGTCCAAAAGTTTCATCCAGAAACTTTTTAGATTTGAAATTGAACTGAGATGGTACTTTAAAGAAGTCATTTTTCCAAAATCTCCATAGTTTTTCCAGTAATCAAGAATAACGATCCGAAAAACTGAGTAAAAACGGTAAAATCGGTAAAAATCCGCCGTATACGAGATTTTCACTGTTCAGATTTTAGGTATTTAGTCATAAATCAAAAAGTATTGAAGCTAGAAACTTGAAAATTTTATCCAATATCAAATACATACTTTTTTATATTGGACAACATTTTCAGAACTGCAATTATAGCACTTTTGACTTAAATATAGAACTTTAAATTTACCAAATTGTTTGAAAGTTTATATGTAATATAATTTTAAATATTTGACAAATAGTTCTGAAAGTTTAATACGACCTTACTCATATACCTACCTAATTATCCTAACGAAAATTCAAAAATCGCGACTCAGGATTTTTTTTTATACACACTTTAATAAATTATTATACGATTTTTTACGATATTGTCTGATTTCTTTTAAGTTTATCTCTAATGAAATATTGAGAACCTATACAATACTCATACACTGAAGTTTTGCTCAGAATCGTTTTATACTAAAGAAATGAGTCATCATTTCTTTAAAACTTAATACACCCATCACCAATATCTTGTCCGAGGGCCGAAGGGACGAAGGACGAACTTGTACCACCATCATCTCACTTACCAGCTTTTGACGATTATACCGTATACACGTGTGCCGGTACGAGTGTTACTGGATGTTATAATATTATGCGTGACGCACATATACGACCGGGTGACGCGAAAAGGCCGGGGGAGGAGGGGGGTCGCGGAAAACGAAATTCACTCGGCAGAACGTGCGTACGAATACGCTTATAATATTTTCGCTTATATTACGCGAATTCGCGCGTTACCCAGACGACACTCGGTCGTGTACAGTGTACACACATATATGTATATAAATACTCTGTCACGGGGGTCTTCTCGTCTTGTCAGACGCAACACACACATATAGGTAAACCGTAAACGTATACGATGTCATGTGCTCGGCTATACGCACCGTGAGAACCGTGCACGCGAGTTGTACGCAAAAACGCAATAGGCCGACGACGTGTACACACACACACACACACACACACACACACACACACACACACACACACACACACACACACACACACATATATGTATTATATGTGCATATGTATTGTGTACGTATACGTGTCGAGTGCGAGTGTGTGCGCGTCTGAAGCGTTTTTTGCATTCCGACACCGGCGAGGGGTGACCGCGGTAATATAGTAATGCTTTTAACGGTATGCACGACGACGACGACGACGACGACGACGTCGGACGCGTGACGCGACTCCGTAAGAGGCCGAGACCCCGGCGTGCGTTCCGACGACGTATAGGTGTGTGTGACAGACCTTAAGAGTCGCGTACACGAGGGGCTTAAAGTTTTCACCGGTCTGTTCGCACCCTCCCCGGCGTATCGGGTCCCGGCTCCGAATACTTAGTATTTTTTTTTTTTCATGTGCCCCTAGAGCGTATACGCGCGTCGGACGTACATCGCAATATGGCGACGACTTTTTAAATTCGATCACGACGTCACGTGCCACGCGGTCGTCGTGTGTATACAGAACACGCGGCCGTGTCTCGCGAAGACGTGCGTGTGACGATCATCCCTGCAACCCTCGTCTCGGTAAATTACACGTCATAAGGGGTGTCGTATAATACCCGGTGAGCGTAATATATATATATATATATATATATATGTATATGACATAATAATAAAATATAAGTCGGATATTCCGAATTTTTCCCGGCCGGCGCTCGTACGACGTGCATATCATATCAGATGCGTGGTACACGTTATTCGTTTTTTTTCTCGGTTTTTTAACATTTTTTTTTTTTTGACATTTTATGTCTTTTCTTTGGCACATTGAATCGAAAAGCGTTACCCAAGAAGCGTTACAGTATAATTTATCGAAATTTAGAAAAACGATGCATCGTCGGCAATAAAACGCGCGGTCACCCATCCGACAACTAGCAACGCGTCGTCGCGTGGTGTGTAACAACTACGGTTTCGGGTGAACGTCAGCGACCACTCCGCTACACCACGCTCCATACACGTACGTTTCTCCAGCCTCCCCACTACCAAAAATGACAATTTTTTTTATGCCAATATTTAGTACCCAATTTGTAAAAATGTGTACTATTGAACACGCACTTTGTACCGGTTTGGCTTAAAAGCAATTTGTAAAATACTCCGGGGGTGCTGAAGAAACATTTCCCCAGCCCTCCAAATTCAGGAAAATGGAATTTTCCAACAAATTCTTTTTCGTGCAATTTGTACCCAATTCGTATATATGTATATATTATTTATATAAATATAAATAATTATCTATTTTGTTTGTCATATATGATAATAATGATAATAATAATAATAAAAAGTAATAATTTTATATTGAATTGTGTCAATTTTTTTGTGTCCGCGTCTATGTCTGTACTAAAAGACATAAAATGTGTTACTTTATTGCAAACTTGTATGCAATATGTTTCTTTTTTATTTCTCAGTTTTTTAACATTTTTTTATACGCACGATACGTGAACGTACCTAAACAATTATTATACCGTTTATTCACGGCGCGCGACAACACACACACACACACACACACACACACACACACACACACACACACACACATACACACACACACACACACACACACACACACACACACACACACACACGTGTTGCGGCACGCATCGAAGCTGTCCTACGACACTCCCACGCTCTCTTTTACCGATCGAACGGCACGTCCGAATTTGCATAGGATAACGAGGTGAATAATTATTGACGCTATTAATCCGGATCCGGTCCGGGGCCGTCGCGGTCGTCGTCGTATGTGCGTGTGCGTGCGATGCGTGTGTGCGTGCGTGCGGTGCGTACGTCGTCCGAAACGCGCGGCCGACGGATGCTGCGTACCACAGATTTCCGTTTGAACGACGGGCCTGGACCGTTTAAAAGTCACGTGATACGCATGATCATATTATACCGTATACGTATGTCATAGTCGTCCCGAGTAGGTTCGGTTATCCCCGGTGAGCGCGCGTGTGCGTCCGTCGTCGTGGCCCCTACGTGTCTTTTTTGTGTATCGCGTTCACCGGGCGGGTTAGAGAATAACGATTCCACTGCAGCTCCGCCCATTGGAAATTGAATTTTCCGAGCAGAGCCGGATAAAGGGTCAGAGTAGCCCTGGAGCAATATGTAATTGATAGGAAATTTCTCATCGACAAGTCGTTAAAAACTCAAAGCAGTACAATATGTATTTCATGTAATATTGTATGAATAATATTGTAACAATAGAAAAAAAAAATACATTCGGTACCTTATATTATTACGTAAATAACTACTACAAGTTTAAAACCTTAATTTTTTTATATTTTATTTATACATATACAATAATAGGCACAGGTATGTATATTTCAACAGAAATAAGACGATAAAAAGCGTTGGACAACTAACGACAACGGCGCGGCACAGTGAATCGATTAGACAAAACTACACAAGTCGTTAATTTCTAACAGAATTTTACAGAATCGTATGCAAACTGTGAATCTACAGACTGTCTGTAATTAATACCACTATATTCATGGTTATACTATGCCGCCAGTCCATCCTTATAATATTGTAGATACACTATTCAGTGCTATAGCTTATAATTTTATATTTGAAAAATAAGAAAACATATTATTATAATGAAATTATGTAATTTTTCAATAGCCAATCTTATATTACTCGATTTGAGCATGTATAAATTTGAATAATTAAACATACACACGATATTTAGTATCGGTATAACAAAAGTCATATGCCACCCACAAAAAGTTGCCGCCCTGGAGCAAAAGCTCCTTTTGCACCTATGTCAATCCGGCTCTGTTTCCGAGTAAACCACTGCCGTACAAATTTCGGAAACGGTCGCACGAATACATGCGAATCACGTGCAAAATATCGGCGTGGAAAAATTTGGAAAATTTGAAATGGGCGGGGCTGGGGGAAATGTACGTCGCTAGATGCGCCACCGCACGAAACCATCGGCCCGTGATAAAGTTCATTAATTTCTTCGAAATTAGTGAGGGACGTAGATAAAATAATTTTAAAGGAAAAACCGTGAGCACCGATAAGATGACGTTATCACTGCGTACCGATATTGGTAGGAGGCCTGGATAAGTTTGCACTTGATTTTTCTCCTCGGCCTTGCTGAAACCTCGCGTTCGCGATACTGGGACCTTACGGCTGATAAGTCGAGCGTGCGCGAACGTCGAATCAATGACGAACGAATGGGACGACTAAAGGTTTTTCGGCGCGGATATAAAGCCGCGTCCAGACCAAGAAACATTTGTCAGAAACATGTGTTGCCGACAATGTTGGTGACAGAAATCAGAAATGTTTCTGAAATTTGTGACCAACAATTATTGTGTCGGCGACATTGTCTCCGAGAAATTTTTGTTTTCCATTCGACTCGGGAAAAATGCGACAATGTTTATAAACATAGTCACCGACTAAAACCACGGCTGCCATTGCCATTTAAGAAATTCAAATCAACCAACCGGAAAACTGAGTGATGATATTTTCTTTAGTCAACAAGTGCCTATCGTGACGATTAATATCACGAGAAACTAATTTTTTTAAACTTGCAAATCCGTAAAACCCGTATCGTTTTAAAACCATTCGATATAGTAACGATATCTCCATCATAAGCTCAACAAGCTTACGGGAGACGGGTTAATCAAATTTGTATCCAATTATAATGTGTATTGACGATTTATTTTCTAAAAAAAAAAAAAAAAAATACTATACTATACTCACTTTTGTTTTCTTGTGTTTAAAACACGTCTAACGGTGTCACGACGAAAAATATCAGTGTACAATAATAATTGTAAACTCGTAAACTTGTATAAGTTACACAGTAAAAACACATGCCGTAGTATGCCGAGACGATGAAAATAAAATACCTGTGTGTGAAATAACAAAAAAAAAAAAAAATTCAATAAAATCGATTAGAACCAATGCAGACGACTTTCCGGACGCCGCGGTGTCAGGTCGCAGAAAACGAGCACGGTGTCCGTTATTGGCCTCTTGCCGTAAACGAAAAAACCCAACTCCACGGCATACGCGTGACGAAAAACCCATAACGACGAACGCGTACGACGGTGTGTAAATTACAACGGCGGCGTGTTGTACGAACGTGTCGCGTTACTATTGTAATAATATTATGATGAGGAGGGAAAAAAAGAAAGGAAAAAACAGAAAAAAACGGGAAAAAACCGTTTCCGTTTTCACGAGTTTCGAGACAAAAGAAATGTATCACGCCGACCCGTCGAGTCACAGCACTCGTCGTAGGTACGTGACGTTCGTACGTATCGTTTCTGCACGTCGTCTTAATCGCGACTCGCTGTTGACACACACACACACACTCACACACACACAAATCTGTCTAAACGGTATTATATTGTTTTATTTTCACGCGCGACACGCTTGGGAAATTATATCATATATTAATTTGATTAAGGGTTATTAAATTAGGGGAAAAAAGATCACGTGACAAAAAAAACTTCACGGGCCTTCCCTGGTAGGTATACCCTGGTACGTGTTCCGCGAATGTGCAAAACAAAAAAAAACAAAACAAAAAAACCGAAAAATCGCGTTTGTACGTTTTGTTCGTTGGACAAATAAAACGGAATGTCCTCTTGGCAGCGGCGCGGCGGCGCGTTGGCCGATCGCCGGACGCGTTAACCGTGGAATTAGTTTTTTAAACGTTCGTTCCTGCGAAATCCATTCGACGAGACGTTATATCTGAAGTTTATTTTACTAACGTTTTTCCTCGCGACCGCGCGCCATTCGAGTGTACGATTCTCGGATTTTTATTTTTTTTAAACGCGCATAATTTGCGGTCCGCGTTTTTATCACGACCGTACATCGTACACCGTCCTCCAGGCTTATTCGCGCCGGCTCGACATCTGCCTTAGGTTTTGACGTTAAAAAACACACACACACACACACACACACACACACACACACACTGTTCCCCGACTACCGCGTATTTATCTGCCAAATGCGGAGAGGAGGTATTTTTCGATTTGCGGTCGTGGCGCTAGAAAACATACCATTACACTCGGTGAGAGTTTCGAACTGTGAAAAAATCGTAAAAAAATACGATTATGACTTGGCCGCCACTCGCCCCGTGCCGCACGTCGCCTTATCTACCAAAACGTTAGACTCGTCTGACGCTTTATAATAATAATAATAGTAACGTAAATGTAACAAAACGAAAGCTAATCGGTCGCCGCAATATCTGTAACAGTCTGGGCCGCCGTCGCAGACGATTTGTCGGCATAATAAACAGACAGAGATAGTGACAGAGTGAGAGAGAGAGAGAGAGAGAGAGAGAGAGAGAGAGAGAGAGAGAGAGAGAGAGAGAGAGAGAGAGAGAGAGAGAGAGAGAGAGAGAGAGAGAGAGAGAGAGAGAGAGAGATACACTAGGAGAAAAACCTGAAAAAAGTCATTCCGCTAATTGCCGACCCGGAATCAGAAACCGTTTAATTGGATCGCCCGCAGTGACTACCAGACAGAAAGGACAAAAAAAAAACAAAAAACCAAATAAAAAGGAGACGAGAAGGCAAATCCGTGTTTACGATAAAACATATTTTTCACAGATATAATAACGTTATGATCTTACCGAAAGAGACTAAAACACAAAATAATATCGTATAATATATTATTATTATAATACGAGTATGAGCGCTCGGGGAACGGGTCCAGCGAATCTGATAAGCCGGGTACGTTACGATGTGATGTATTTTATAAGGTGGTACACCCGTGTGCCGCGGCTCGACCGGGCGTATTACACACACACGCACACACACACACACACACAGATACGCGTGCACACAATAAACGTATAAAATATATTACATATAAATATAATAATATCATAAAAACGTACACGTGCACACACGGCGCGGCGTACACGTCTGTGCGTATATAAATATGGTCGTACAAGTCGTCGCGGGTCGGGAGTTTGAGGGAGAGGATGGCCGCGGAAACTTTAGAGCGTCACGTAGTAGGACCGAAAATAATATTATATGCGTGTGTGTGTGTGTGTGTGTGTGTGTGTGTGTGTGTGTGTGTGTGTGTGTGTGTGTGTGTGTGTGTGTGTGTGTATAGTACTACGTGCACGTGAAATACGTCTTCATTATAATCGTGTTATCCTATTACACGATATTATATTATTAGCGTGCAGCGCGCGTGTGTGTGTGTACACGGCGGCAGCGGCGACGACGACGACGACAATGACATTATTCAGGACTTGTAACGACTGTATATAATAATAATAATAATAATAATATTATGTACACATGGTTACATTTATATATATTATATATGTGTGTGTATGAAACGGGTTGTGCCGCAATAGATTCGTATTCGCGATAATAGAAGAAGAAGAAAAAAATGCATTTATATATAGTTTTGTTACCGTGACAGCGACGGCGTCGGTGACCGCCGACACCAGATAAGATGTAAAAAAAAAAAAAATAACAAAAACAAAAAAAACGAAAAAAGAACTCCTGCCGAATGGCCGAAACGCGCATACCGAAATAGAGACGAACGTATAACGACGATGTCGGTGTGTACTAGTGCTAGTGTACAAACGGCGTGCGCGTTAGGTTAGGTTACCTAACCAGTAACCACCTTAAAGGTCGCTCCGCACTGTGCGTGTTCCGCGTTTCGTTTGATTTCGTGAATAGTGTAATAGTATGGCTTTTTTGAAACCGAAAAATTTTTCACGAAAACCGTTTCGTAGTGTGTCGCGGAAGAGGCGGTAAAATCGACGAAATCAAAGAACACGAAAAACAATTCCGTACTGTTTCGTGTTGTTTCGCGTCGCGTACTGTGTTTTTTCGTCGAATATTTCTATATTTTTTAACGATAAATAAAATTAGATTAAAAATATCAGTACACTATGGATCGTGTAGATTATCATCGTGTACTGTAAGAAACACATTATATTACAAATTTAGTTAACATACGTTTAGTCAACACTACGAAATACTGCGAAACGTGAAACACGCATAGTGTGGAGTGAGCTTTAGATGGTTAGAGAGAGAGAGAGAGAGAGATTACGAGAGACTAGAGATGTGAGTTTGTATTATACAGTGGTATAATACTGTATTATACGAGGTATTATACACATGGTATAAAATAATTTTATACAGACGGTATAAAAAAAAAAAAAAATAATGCGTTATTTTTAGTTATTATCACGATTAAAGATAAAAACTATTATCATTTATTATTGTTATTATTATTATTATCATTTACATGTTTAACCGTTGGCCGTCGCGTTAGGTTAGGTCGCGTTAAATTTCTTACATTAAATATAAGTACTTAGTACATATAAGAAGAAAAAAGTGTGGAACCAAAAAGTTAGTAGATATATTTATATGCTAATTGGCAGATAATAAGATTACTCAAATCCTAATTTTTTTTTGAAGTTTATTTTATATTTTAAGAATATAATTTACTATGAAATGTGAATTGTAATTAAAATGTTTTAAATTTAAGTTATTTCTAGTCACTAGGTGTATGTATTATATGGTACCTACAACCTACATTATGATAGCATGACTAAATATTAATTTGGTGAATTAGGTCTAAAATAATTCTTGTATTATGTGTTTTTTAACTTTTTTCTGACTTTTACCCATTTTTTCGATTAATCCATTTTAAAATAATTCATATTTCATAATTAACAATGGGGTTATAACCTATGTTAAATTTCCTATAATTTAAGGTACTGCAAGGTTCTATACGGTATAATATTGGTATAATACCTGTATAATACGGTATTATACAAAACAAAAATAAAATACCGTATTTTAACATCTCTACGAGAGACAAATAGAGACAGAAACCGACCGAAAGATCGACACGTCTAGTCGGAGAGGCGTACAGAGATCTATACGGACGACGAATAGTCGAGTATACGGACGAAAAACGATACATGTTATAATAAAAATAATAATAATAATAATATTATAACGTAGCAAAATCATGACGTCGTCATCGTCGTATTATAATATGATGTGCCACGTGTTCGCCGGCCACGGTCGCAAAGATTGACAGTTGAGCTAAACACTTTTGTGTATGTGTGAGTGTGTGTGTGTGTGTATGTGTGTGTGTGTGTGTGTGTGTGTGTGTGTGTGTGTGTGTGTGTGTGTGTGTGTGTGTGTGTGTGTGTTTACCTAGTCGTAATAATAATATCGTGGCCGTACAACTGCGTAACGTACAGGTTATATACGTGTAATGACATGTCCATAAATCGGATGAAATTTATATTTCGACGTCGTAATAATATTATTAATAATAATAATAATAATAATAAATCGGTACCGTTACGCGCGTACTCCGGTAGGCCTTTTACGAACGAAAACCCGTCGTGCGTGCGTGCGTCTTGACGTAGAAGACAGAGTCTTCGACAATAACGTTACATATTTATGATGATTGCCGCACGTTATACGCGAGCGACGCGTTTCACACACAAACGACCACGTTTCCAAACGGGTTTCGTCGGGAGAGAAGGACGGTTACCTATGTTTTTTTTCCCCTCCGCAGACGTGTCCTCGACGCGAGTACGGTTTTTTAATATTCCGTCATGATCAAGTGCACCAAAGACCAATATGGTCCTGCTAAATGCGCCCTATGCACCAAATACCACACCCATAGGCGTCATTACGGGGTGGCGAGGAGTAGAAATCGCTACCCCACCCGTTTGTATGTGTTTTTACAAATGTTTCAACTGTTAATAAAATCGTGAGATTAATGAAACATTTTTACCTCTAATTTTTATGAACAATTAACCTAGACTTATCGATACACCGATTGCTATATCCCTTCATCAGATTACAAACGAATTGAAAATATTATTCAATATGCTTGTGCTACCCCGTGAATTTACTCCGAACGACGTCCTTGACCAAACCGCAAACTTCAAAGGATGCCCATTGCCAAGCAATCGAGTCGACATTTAAAAAATCTGCTCCAAAGTTCCAACATGTCAAAGATCACCTGATCCTCACTCTCCGGAACTAAAACCAAATCATATTATGCAGAATCCACCAACAATCAAAATAAAACCACAGAACAAAACTATCAAAAGCCTTTTCCAATTCCATATCAAATTTAAGCTCTTTAATATTCGTCCATTAATTTCCCTTCTTATACCTCAGTCCCAAACACACTATTATAATAGCTGAAGGCTGCATTATCTCCCCATAATACCATCGCACAAGGACGGATCCAGAGGGGGAGCACGGGGGTTCAGGGCCCCCCCCCGAAATTTTGAAATGAAAAAAAAACAAATATGAATATAAAATTTACGACCAGTTCAATATGTTGATAATCTTGTATGCAAATAAATTTAATTAACAAAGCCATTCTGAAATCGTATTTATATGATATCACTACGATATCCCCTGAAGTCATAAAACCGTGATTCAAAGATCAAAATGACTACTCATACATCCATACTCAATTAATGTAAACCCAATCATCTCAAACAGTAGAACGTATTTTATATGATGTTGCACAATACGCAACACATAGTACTTTTGAACTTTTCTTTAGGTAACTGTGGACATGGAGTATGTTAACTGCTTATATTATACCTTTTTAATTACTATGAACTGATACTTGTGCGCAGAAATGCAATATGGAATTTCGTAAGGGACTGAGGGTATAATTTGAAATATTTTGATCGGGCCCCCCCCAAAAATATTTTCTAGATCCGTCCCTGCCATCGCACATTGTCTCACCAGACCAATACGATCTTATGTTTTCTTATCTTATATCTCTCCAAATTTAAGTATTAACCACAGTGATTGTAATAGCACATAAAGTGCTGAAACGTTTTAATGATTATTAAAAAAAAAATAATAAATAAATAAATAAAAATATTCCGTCGTAATTAACGGCTCGCGCGAAATACAACGCGTCGACGACGTACAACGTACAACGGTTTACGTCCGTGCGCCGTCCACCTCGAAACCTTTGTACAGACCACGATTCTAAGACTCGCAAGGGTCCTTAAGAAAAAACCGACGATTAAAATCACGAGATCTGCTCCACCTACTATCGGACGTCGGCCAAGACCAGATTTAAAAAGCTAGTAAGTGAGATGATGGTGGTACACGTTCGTCCTTCGTCGCTTCGGTCCTCGGACAAGATATTGGTGATGAACGTATTAAGTTTTAAAGAAATGATGACTCATTCCTTTAGTATAAAACTATTCTGAGCAAAGCTTCAGTGTAATATGTTATTATTTAAATACTGTTTACGTATTTTACGGTTATTTGTGTATAAAAAAAAATCCTGAGTCACAATTTTTGAATTTTTGTTAGGATAATTAGGTAGGTACATGAGTAAGGTCATATTAAATTTTCAGAACTTTTTGTCAAATATCTAAAATTATATTACATAAAAACTTTCAAACAATTTGGTAAACTAAAAGTTCTATATTTAAGTCAAAAGTGCTAAAATTGCAGTTCTGAAAATGTTGTCCAATATAAAAAAGTATGTATTTGATATTGGATAAAATTTTCAAGTTTCTAGCTTCAATACTTTTCGATTTATGACTAAATACCTAAAATCTGAACAGCGAAAATCTCGTTTACGGCGGATTTCTACCGATTTCACCGTTTTTACTCAGTTTTTCGATCGTTATTCTTGATTACTGGAAAAACTATGGAAATTTTGGAAAAATAACTTCTCTAAAGTACCATCTCAGTTCAATTTCGAATCTAAAAAGTTGCTGGACGAAACTTTTGGACAAGGATTTCTATACGAAAAAGTGTTTATACAAAAAAATAAACATCATCATTGTAAAACCATAAGATCCATCGCTTCACTCAGAATCTAAAATCTTCTACACCACTCAGAGTATAATAAATAACTGAGGATAATATACTTTCGTTATATTATAACGTGTAAATATCTTTTTATAACGCAATTGGATCTTAAGACGTCAGACTTGTAATTGCGCGTTGGTACTCATTATGATGAAACGTTTTAATTAAAAAAAAAAAAAAGGTATAAAAAATGATGTGTGTGTGTGTGTGTGTGTGTGTGTGTGTGTGTGTGTGTGTGTGTGTGTGTGTGTGTGTGTGTGTGTGTGTGTGTGTGTGTGTGTGTGTGTGTGTGTGTGTGTGTGAGTGTCGTGGCAAAGGACCTAGTTTGAGGCACGTGCCTCAATTTACGGGGTGGTGGGTGTCTGGTGGTCACTGTTTAGTGATCTACAATCCTCATCATTTATCATTCGTTTTCTTTGTACAAAACTTTTTAAGTACCCTGTAGTAATTAAATACACGGGTAAACTTACTACATAACTGGTGGGGGGGGGGGTGGTTTAGAAAAATTATTTTGTGCCTCAACAACATTTTAAGTTCGCCACGCCATTGCGGTAGTGTGTACAACCGTTCTTTCGGTCGGAATCGCTCAAAATATGCCCGTCGAGTTGATCACGTTTCGTCAGTGCCTTCGTGTGTGTATTAATAACGGTATATACGTACTTCTGCTGTGCGGAAACACAGTTGTTTGTCACTCGAAAAAAAGCCACCTCCACGCCCGCACGTAAAACGCGTAAAAATATACGCACGCGTCACCGTCGGACGTTTAATAACCTTAAACAAATACTGGCACCGATAAAACAATTGCATTATTCGTTTTACGACGTGAAATAAAGAGGGAGACACACAGAGAGAGGGAGAGGGAGAGAGAGAGAGAGAGAGAGAGAGAGAGAGACGATGGAAAAAAGTCGACTCAAAAAGGACATTATATGAGCACAAAAGAACAGTTTAGGTCCGTAAAATAAATCTTTTGATGTTTTATTCCTCCTTTACGACACAAATTGCGTTTGAGTAAAAGCGCTCGGCAGTACTCCGGGGGCGGCGTAGAGGTTATAAAAGTGGATAAACTTTACAGACGTTGGACGACGATGTGATTAACAAAATAATAATACAAGTGTACGGACGTTTCGTTTCTTTTATTATTATCATTATTATTATTTTATTATTTTTTTTTATTTATTTATTTATTTTTTTTTTTTTGTCGCCGTCGTCTTCCGAAATACCAACTGACGTTTTCGGCACGCGGAATGTTCAATTTGTTAATTGAACTCCAAAAGCGCGAATTCCGCGACACGTCCAATACGACGACGAAAGACGTGCGCCTTGGAACCGTGTTTTACGATTATTTTAATTAGCGTCGCTCGTCGTACCGTGTACATTGCGTGTATATTACGTCGCACGGGCTATGTCCAAGAATCGTGCCGGGCGAACGTCTACGTTTTCATGGGCGAAGCACGTTTGGGTACATAACATTATTTTTACCTGTAAATGTAGAACACGTTTGGGTACATAAACACATAGCACGTTTGAGTACATACACTAATTGCCAATATAGGTTATCGCGAAAAAAAAGTTTAACAGTCTTTATAAGATATGGTTTATGAAAATAACTAAATGTTTCAACGTTTCAATGTTCAGTTCCAATTTGGATTTTCAATCGGTAAGATTATTATATTCTTTATAATTATGAACGTGAACATTTCCGACGTTTTTGAAACCCGACGTGGGAAAAAGTGTGTTGCGATTAATAGTTATAAATTTAGTGAGTTTAGAGAAAACAAAGATACAACTAAAATTTTTCGTTGCACGAATCGTAAATGCACTGTTACTGCTAAATTAACTACAAATTTAAAAACAGTTATTTCAATAAATGGTGAACATAATCATGATGAATTAGTTGAAGAAACCATCACTAAGCAAACAGTGATGTCACTTTTAAAGCGCAAAGCAACTACCGACCTTAATATGAAGCCAAATAAACTTATACGACAAGAACTACGTAATTTCCCAAAATCAGAGCATCTTAGTCATTCTGACGTCAGGTTATTCAGGAAAAGTATGTACGAAGCTAGACGAAAATGGCTACGGCTCTATGTACCCAAACGTGTTATTTTTCTAGATATATGGTGTACCCAAACGGTGTATTCATTTTTACCCAAACGTGTTGCTTTTAGGGTCTACTGTACCCAAACGTGTTACGGCCGTTTTCATACGGGTCGACCGCTGCGATTATTTTCGACCTTTTACCCCACTCAAAGCGAACGGTACGCTTCCCTCGAGGCATTGGAGATTAAGTGAAAAAAAAAACAACAAATTAACAATCGAAGGATATTGCTGCAACAACCAGATAAATCCACTTTTTCTCAAAACTCATTTTTTTGCAGAAATGTGCGTAAAGAAATTGTTTCTTGAAAATCAGACGCAACAACCTGCAGTTAATGCCGATCAATAGTGACGGAGTTATTTAAAGAAATGGTTTTATCGTGTTTTGTAGTTTGCTGCAACAATTCGGATTCATTATTTTTTTAGAGCCACAATCTGTCGTTTGATATTTACACATAATCACAGCATTTAAAAATACTACAACATTGGAGAGTAAAATTCACCTTATTTAATAACTAATAAAAAATTAATTGTTTTTCGGTGCGACAACCTGCAGATAAATCCATGCTCCCTTCAACTTTGACCAATAATATTTCAATATCAAAAAAAAAAATTTTTTCAACTTCAAAGATGTATGTATAGACGAGAATAGAGTTCAAATATGATTTGTTGAGAGTATTTTAGTATACATAATAGATTTTAAACTAAATTTGCATTGTTCGGAAAAATTTCAAAAAGTGGATTTATCTAGTTGTTGCAGCGAGCCCTTCAATAGTAAAATGTAAATCAAAGTTTAAACATATCCGTTATAACATTGATAATAATAATAATAACAATAATAATAATTATAATAAAAAAAATATAATAATAATAATAATATTTATTGACCAGTAAATTGTAAATTTTCAATAAGTAGATACATGGAACATGGGTAAATGGCCCATCTCACCACTGAGGATAACCTCTTTTAGGTGATGACGGAGTACAACTAAAAAATAAGTATACATTTTAAAGATTTTATAATATTTTGGTATTCCCAGAAAAAACTGTGTCATATTTGACTGTAATTCAAAAACATTAATACACAAAATTTCATATTATACACCTAAGTAGTAATTAATAATATAGAGATACGAAATTAATATAACAAAAATACGCAATTTACATGACTAATTTACATTAGCTGAGGGTCACTAGTGACTATTTAACAACCATATTTTAATTAAGTGTTTGTATATTTTATCAGACGAACTCTTAATAATATTTTAAGCATTAAGTTAATATTTAAGTTACGGCATATAATATAATAATTGTTTATTAAATGTTCGAAAATCAGCAATATTGTAATCAGCCTTGAACAATGTCTCGTTGTCGGTCGAGTACAAAGCACCACGAATTTCCATCACAAAATCGGTAAACGGTCCGTCATGCGACAGCGTTACGTCATAGATTCATATCGATAATATACGTAATGTGACGATATACGTACCGTGAGTTCATTATCGCAACGATGACGTTGGTAAAAGATGATTTCGTCAAATTTGTCATCGAGATAACAATACCGACCGCCGTTATTGTTTCTATTGATATTGATCAATGTCGGTCGTACGGTTGAGTGTATACTATTGATAATCTGTAAATAATAATAATAATAATAATAATAATAATAATAATAACAATTACCCGACCGTCGTCATTACGAGAGCACGATTATCGATATATCGTATAATATGCATACTGTTTTATCATCAGGGCTCGTAAGTTCATGCACTAAAAAAGACATTAATACGCATGCAATAATGCACTCAAAATTTGCAAAATGTGCTCTAAAAATTTCAAACTATGCACTTAAAAATGAAAATAAAAATAAAAAATCATAAGGAAATTTCTAAATAACAAGAAAATATATCCATTCATATTTTTCAATATTATTCAGTTTTATTCACTTAGATATTTTACGTTTTTAAGGTTTATAATAAAAAAATTAACACACCTGGGTTTAAAGCGTTTTCACTTGCAGTCATCATATAAAATCATCTACAAATATTAATTTAGAATAAATTATAAAATAATGAAACACTTATATACGTGAGAATATATTTAAAAATTAATTTTACCTTGAAAATTGCACTGTGTTTTCGATGATTTTTTTCATGTTTTCCAACTTAAAAGATCGTCTATTGTCTGTTGGTAAATTTTTAAACTTTGAAAAGGATCTCTCTACATCTGTAGAATTAAGAGGTGCATAATTGAAGTGCAATACATAATTTACATGTCATATCCTCTGGTAGATTAAGATTTTTAATATTTTCTTGTTTGCCACTTAAAACATTGGAAATTTCATATATGATATTATAGTACTCAACATTTTTGTCCAAAACATTTTTTAACTTTTTTTGAATTTCGTAAATACTTGTGAATTTCCTTGTAACGAACATAAATTGATATACGGTCATACACGTAAAGTTTGACGAAGAGAGATATCTAGCAATGGCGTGATAACGTTGTTTCTGTAGAATACGTAAAATTCATAAAGCACGTTCAGTTCACACAAAAATAAGAAAAAAAAAAAACCCCGAAAAAATACCAAGATTTTATAAACATGTTCAGCAAGGTAAACGAAAAAAAAAATCCAAGAATTTTCATTTGTTTAGTATTTGTTTTTGATCAATCTGAAAAACGATTTGCATGAATTTATAGGAAATAATATTCACTGATAAATCCAAAAAAAAAAAACAACTATAATATGTCAAATATGTATGCTTTTATACACAAAATATGAAAAAACACGGCACTTAATTAAACTTTATATTTTTATTATACTATTACAATGAAACGGATTTTTATCGTACTTGGCATATTCACTTAGGTAGCAAAAAAAAAAAAAAAAACTAAAAAATGCATCAACTTACGAGCCCTGGTAATTAGGTATGCGAATCAGAACTGTAACAAAAAAAAAAAAAAAAAATTATAAATTAATTAAAAAATAAATTAAAGTCGAAAAACGGGAAAATTTTCCGATCGTATCGATTTGTATTATTTTTGTAACGTGTTCCCCCCCCCCCCCCGGTGCGATTGATATATTTCGTGTTCGAAGATCCTCCTCGGCGGGTAACGTCACCATCGTAACCAACGATATATCGCGCGGAGCTCGAAGGTTATTATCCCCGTGGTCCGAGAACGGTAACCGCACGTCGGCGGACACTATACCGGTAACCGTAACGCACGGTAAATTATACGCCGCGTGATTTGAACACCGTTCGCGTCGTAAAAAAAAAATAATAAAAATAAAAAATAATTTAATAAAACGGACGCGAGCCGTAATTTACGATCGGACATTATATTATTATTATTATCATAAGGCGTGTGTGGATCTCGCGACGTTAGAAACATAAATGATTATGAACTTATACGCGCGCGTGTTTCTATTTTGTTTTACGGCCGCACGGGCGTGCGCGAGAATCGTTTACCGGGTGCAGTGCATAATAAGTAATAACGCAACGTCAATGGGCCCCGCGTGTTCGAAATCGTTTGCGACTCGATAATTGTTTCTTTGTGGCTGTGTGCCTCCGTGCGCGGTGACGATAACGTCTCGTAAATAAGACTCATTTTTATTTTTTTTTTCAAACGAAATGTTTCCTCGCACGTCCGGTGTTTCGCTCGTATACCGCCGCGCCGCCGCCGCGCAGGCAGTATAAGAGCCCGTTCACACGATTCAATATTCTACCGTATCCGGATATTTTCTCGATTCCGTGTCTTTTGGTTGAACTGTTCAGACGGTACGGTAACTTACCGTACACCGTATGCAGTGGCGAATTTTCAAATTTTTTCTGGGGGGGGGGGGGGTCCAAAAAATATTTTTATATTCTGAGTAACCCTCTTCACCAATATCGCTGACAGAGCCCAACTTAGAAATTTTCGGGCCCGGATCAAATTTTCTAATGGGGCCCCAAAATTAATTATTATCTAAATTTTAAATTATCTATTTAAATTATGAATGTAGTCTTTATGCTATATAGATTTGTTATATCTTATATTCAATTTATTTTATAAGACTATAAATCAATTATACCATAATAAGGCTATAAGTAATTATTTAATGACAATTAATATAAATAAAACGATGAAATTAAAAATATAAATATAAATATTTAAATATTAATTTTTATTATTATAAATATTTCAAGATGCCACTTTAATAATTAAATATCAACAGGGACCCGGGGCCCCAAATAATATCGGGGCCCGGGGCTGCAGCCCCCCTAGCCCCCCTCTAAGTTGGGCTCTGATCGCTGAATTACAAGTTATAACATAATATAATATAAATATAATGATAAATACGAATACATAATAATATAGGTAGCAGAGGCGGTTTGAGTATACTATTTTTGGTGCACTGCACCACCAATATTAGGGTGGTGGGTGGGTGGGTGGTCAACACAATGTATATATTTTATTGTTTTACTAACAAAAAAGTAAGTAAAAAATCATTGCACAATAATTGTTATTATAAAAAGTGTAAACAACTTAACTGAAGAAAATTAGGTATATGAAAAAACTTATAAAAAATATTTATTTATAATTTCTAGGATGAAGGGGGTGGGTGGGTGGGTGTCTATATATTGTCTTGCACCACTAAGTATAATACATTCAAACCGCCTCTGATAGGTAGTAAATGAATATTCTCTTCCTCTATTCTTACGTAATAAGTCATTTATGACTTCTAAATGAAATTTTATAACATATTTTGTATTTGAGTTTGGAATCTTGTAAATATGATTATTATGTTATTTTATATAGTACATTTAATTTCAGACGTAAATTTCATTTTGTTTTTTTCTGGGGGGGGTCGAGACCCGGAGACCCCCCCCCCCCCCGTAAATACGTCACTGACCGTATGCAACCCTACGGTTTCTTAATACCCCTTATTTTATATTTCCAATTCGAGCGCACTGGGCAGAAACACAGACGAATAATGGCGCACTGTCGGTGAAAATATCGAATCGTCTGAACGCAGTGACTATAAATACATTGTCACGGTAAACCGAATCGGTTTTTCTACTCTAACGACCAAAAACGGTTTGCAGTGACAAAACCTAATGACAAAATCGACCTGATCGGTTATTTACCGAATACAGTACAATATACCGTAGTGTACTCAGTCATACAATTTTCCAAGAATTTGTTATTTTTTTCTTGTTTGCTAGTAAGTTTTCTAGTATTATTACTTCGAAATTTAATATTATAATTTAATGTCTGAATACTGTTTAAAGTCTCCATAAAATAAAATATATTAGGATGGGCAGATGTAAATTCTTTGTTTCTTAGCCATGTAGGTACATTTATATTTTGTACTGTCTAATTTATATTTTGTACCAAATTAAAGATTACCTGTACACAAACGGGAACCAATTCGGCTCAACCTAATAAAATACCTTTTTTAAACGGGAACCAATTCGGCCTAACTTAATAAAATACCTTTTTCGCACGGGAACCAATTCGGCCAAACGGGAACCAATTCGGTTACTCCCAACCGTTCAGCCTAGAGACACCGAATCGAGAAAATATCCGATACGGTAGATTATTGAATAAACACAACACGTGTTCAAAATACGTGAACGATTCAACGAACATATTTTGATGAATACAACACGAAATCATATTATATTTTATTGAAACCAATTATTACGATTACCGGTTCTCCGGTTCACACTCGAGCAATACTCCAAAAGGTACTTAACACACACGCGGTCGTATAATACGAAAATACGTTTCTCGTTCTCAAACAACCCGAGCGCGCGAGTACCGAGTATAATTTATAATAACTCACGTGATTACGTAATAAACGGTAACACGATGTGCCGCTGCTTCGGTTTTATGTGCCGCGTCTATCCGATTAATTTACATTTTAATATTGTTGTTACGAGCTTGATTGCGTTTTGCAGAATCTCGTGCGAATTCACACGCGCGCGAAAACGATACGACGGAGATGTCATTTTTGTTAATACGGTTTCAGTCTTCTGCAGGCGGACCGAGGGAAGTTTTCCAATGAATATTAGATAATATTATACGCCCTCTCCCCTCCCATCCCCCGCCCGTTTGTTTTGTCTTTCGAGACTTTTGCGAATGCGTATAATTGTCTCACGTGACGCTCGGTTCGGAGCTGGAAATCGTTTACGTGAAATAAAAACAGTGCGCGCCGTAAAGAGTTTTTCCCCTTTTCGAATTTTCCGCCATAATTTACCCACATACGGTATTACGCGTCGGGCGAAAAAAAACCGAGTGAAACGATAAAAAAAAACAAAAAAAAAAATTGAAATCGTGCCAACGGAACGTCCCCTGACCCCGTAAAGTTTTCACCACAAACGATTCAGACGCATACGACAAGTCGATTTGCACAAGTAGCTACTGCAAAAATGATCTCGCGCGGCACTCTATACTCTATAGCAAGGGTTGCCAACCATTTCTAACAAGTGTAAGATCTACAATCCACATTTGAAGTATCTAGGGATCGACTTGTATTCGTTTAGATTATAGGAATATTATTTGTGTTTTCGCATATATGTTTAAAATAAAGAAGGCGTTCCTTGGGTAACAAATATGCTCTAAAAAATGCCCTTAAAA
>JALBXZ010000349.1:0-42130 GCA_027580255.1 Therioaphis trifolii | reverse complement strand
ATCTTTTATACAAAGTGTACTCATATAAGTGTTTTGTGATTTTTTGTACCTCTAGAGTACTCGAGAAATAATAGTAAATAATATATTAATAATTTAATATCGTATATTCGTATTACTTTTGTCGTATATTATATATTAAAAACTAATAATTCACTCTACTACTCGAGTTTTTATCGTGTATTCGTGTTTTATTATACGTTTTACGCTAATTTACGCGTAATATATTTTTTTTTTGTAGTTTTTTGTTCGTTATACCATGTCATATATATATATATATATATATATATATATATATATTGATCGTTTTGTAGTTTCTTGCTGTCCACCGGTTATTATTACTCATAATGAATGATTTACTAAGTAAGTATTGAATTAAAATTGAAATGTTACTTTGTTACTTATGACAGAATTGGTCATGAGAGTGTTAGGCTTTTGCAAAAAATAAATACAATTACTTTCTAGGTTCTGTTAATATTCGTGTTCGGTAGGTAGTTCCTATCTGTGTATTATTAACACCGACTTTTAAAACACTGTATTCAATTTATTTATTCAACTATCGATTATTTACAGTTTGTGTTAGAGATGATCCAGGAAATACTAAATATTATGAAAACATATTATTATTTGACTCTTTCTATTTCTTTTATATAATTTATATATTAAATCAGATATCGTCTTAATTATTTTCTTCTGTATATAAACCATTTAGTTGAAAATAATAATTCATAGGTCGGCTTTTGTCTTTTAGTGTGAAGACCATTGACCAATGATATCGGGTACCTACACATCGGACATTTCTGCTGGACCTATTATATGCTACAAACACACTGTGTATGAGTAACTAAAGGAAATTGAATATTTATACTGTTTTATTAAATAGAAAATACTGTAATTCGACTCCGTAGGTACCTATAATTCGAGTGGTACATACTAAATGTATGTAACAGTACCTAATTCTAGGATAAAATTGTAATTGCATGAATTATGACTGTTGAATTTCTCTTAAAACACACTCTCTTTACATGATATATATATTATAATGATAGTAGATATGCAAATAGTTAATTATCCGTGTTTGTCGATTTTAAACTAATCAAAATACTTTTACAATGGTAAGTGAAAATTTAAAAAATATACCTACTACTATAACCGTCTACGAATCAAAGCGTTATAATAAATAATTATATTATTTTAGCTGAACTAACCACTGATTTTGATTGTGGTGAAATAAATTTACAAATAGTCCAACGCCATTATATTATATCTTAAGTACCAGTCATATATTAATTAACATTTTAATTTGGTTATTTGATGATAAGTTGAAAATGTGAAATACATTTGCAATTTTGGGTGTCATAAACAATACCTACTTACTATTAAATTGTATACTTTTATCTCTTAATATAAAATAATAATTAATATAAAACAATTTCCTCTCGGTTTGTGTTTTTTGATAGTATTATTATTTTTGATGAATACTTACTCACTAATAACATGTCTGATTCGACACAAAGTAAAAGTATACCTATATTATTTAATTAATATTATACAAAATAGTTTTTATTTTTTTCAATGGATAAAAAGATTTTAAGAAAAACGTTTCTGCTGTACCTATTATATTATGTAAAATTGAATATTTACACTGTTTTATTAAATAGAATACTTTTAGGTACCATAGAATTATAAACTACTTACCATTAAAGAATCTACTTACCATTACATTGGATACTTTATCTCATTAATATAATTTGGCCTCAGTTTGTGTCACCAAAAATGTTCATACACATAATATGTTTTTCGATAGTATTATTATTTTTTTAATACTTCATAATAACATGTCATACGTCGTGTCTTATTCAACACAAAAAAAGTATACGGTATACCTATATTGTTGAATTATTTGTACAAAATGTTTTTTTTTTTTTTTTATGGTATATCCGAATGCATTTTTCAGATTGTTGGTTCTGTGCTAGAACTGAATTAGAATACTTTCAATAAATTACCTTTTCAGCAATTATCACACTTTTTATAGCTGGCTATGAGACAGCTTTGCAATATCATTCGCCTTTAATTAATTTTATGTTTTAAAGTACATAATGTTAATGTTATGATGCAATAACATACAGAATTTTTTAATTTCACATTTCCACACACAATGACTCTATCACATCTATGATATTTAAATACCTTTTTTTCCCTTCGTTTAACTTAAAGCGTTTCATTATTATAGGTACCTGTTTGTTGTGATTTCAACTCATTAATACTATGGTCGCCTTACAAAAATTATAACCACAAAACGTTAAAAAATTATATTAATTGTACATACATAATTTTTTTTCAGAATCTGATTGTACTTATTAACTGCTGTATTCAACTACAATACGTTATCGAGTAGTCACAATAAGAGCTTTCCACGTCTAAAAAAACTAATTTCCACAATACTAACAATGTTAGGGTTATTGTTATAAAAAAAACCGTATATGTAAATGTATACTTTTTTTTTTTTGTATTAACCTTTTAATAAATACTGATAGCTATTTTCAATTGTATATTGTAGTTAGAACTATTATGTGAAAATGCTATAGTAAATACTCAATTGACCCGTGCCTTATTGGCTTTTGTCTATGGTAATATATACATTTACAATAAAAATGATTTTCTCTTGGGAAAATGGGTATCATATATTTCGACCAGACTTATGTAGCTATTCAAAAAATGTATGAAATGTTAGTTCATAATTGTGATTCAATCTATAGTAATTTATTAGTAAAAAAAATGTTCATTATATGTTCACCTTCATTTTTAAAACACTGTTTTATTAACACTTTCTGTATGAACCTTTTGTTTCATTTTATTTTATTATCAAAATATATAAAGTTGATATTTTTTCAACTATAATAATGTTTAAACAATAGTTCACTAACTTATTGCATTATTAGTGTCTTAAAGTTTTTTTTAAGTAAGCTTGGTTTAGTTGTAGAAATTTTCATAACAATTATTATTCATTACTCGACTACATATAATTATTATGTTAAATACAAAATATTAAGAGATTTTTAGTGCATATTTTTTTTTTTTTAGATTTTGTTAAATTTTTTCAAGTTAAATTCTTATTTTTCATTTTTTCGTGCCATTTATAGCGCATATTTTGGAATTTTTAAGTTTTTATGATTCTTTAGAAAACACTAATTGTAAATTGTAGTTAGAACTATTATGTGAAAATGCTATAGTAAATACTCAATTGACCCTGAATCAAAGCGTTATAATAAATAATTACATTATTTTAACCGAACTAACCACTGATTTTGACTGTGGTGAAATGCATTTACAAAGGGTTCAATGCCATCATATTAATTAAAAATACCAGTCATATATTATCATTTCTCCAACATTTCTAGATACTTATTGTTTGACTTCAGTATAATACCCATTCCTTTTTTCTATTTTCACATAAAATACAATTACAAAAATGATGTTACAAAAAAAATAGAAAGATAGGTTTAAAAAGTTAAATACATTTGCAATATTATGTGTCATAAATAATACCTACTTACTATTAAATTGGATACTTTTATGCATTATTTTATATAATAAAAATTCATAATTGTACAATTGTATTTGCATGAATTATGACTGTTGAAATTCTCTTAAAAACACTCTCTTTACATGAATATATATTATAATGAAAGTAGATATGCAAATAGTTAATTATCCGTGTTTGTCGATTTTAAACTAAAACAAATACTTTTAGAATGGTAAGAGACAAATTTCAAATATACACCTACTATAACCGTCGGCGAATCAAAGCGTTATAATAAATAATTATTCTATTTTAACCGAACTGATCACTGATTTTGACTGTGGTGAAATACTTTTACACAAATGGTTCAATGCCATAACAAATACCAGTCATATATTAACATTTATGCACTCATAATAGTGTTGATATACTCTCATTTCACCAGTGTTTCTAGATACATTATTATTGTCGTTTGACTTCAGGATAATTCCCTTTCTATTTTTTATATTTTCATAATATTAAATTAAAAAATGATGTTACAAAAAAATTGAATATGTTTAAAAAGTGAAATGCATTTGAAAGTCAGTCCGTCCCGACTGACCAGAATTACTCTTTACATCACTCTAATAACCGACCTCTAGATTTATCCTCTATACGTTCATTGTATAAATGTGTGTTTTCAAAGAAAACCCGTATCCTACTGTCGTCGGTGTCCTTGGTCGCTTGGTATATATAATGTAAATATATTGATAATGTATCATTTTTGATACCGATAGTAGTTTTACAACGGCTCCTATTTTCCTCACTCTAATAAACCGACTTCTAGACACAACCCATATACGTTAAACCTGACGCTTTTCGCGGCGTCCCGGTAACAAAAAATTGATAATAAAGCGGAGCTCCTCGAGCCAAACATTTGGATTGACTCTCCCGCTTTTCGCAGTGTCATGGTAAAAAAAAAATTGATAGTAGTTTTACAACGGCTCCTATTTTCGTCACTCTAATGAGCCGACTTCTAGACACAACCCATATACGTGAAATCGAGACGTTAAACCTAACCTGTATGCTACTTTCGACGATGTCTTGGCCGAATAAATAACTAAATAGCTTTTGTTTCCGAACCGACTGACCAGAATTATTCTATACGTCACTCCAATACACCAACCTCTAGACTTATCCTACACGCGTTCGATCTAGACCTTAAAAAAACTGTATCCTATTTATGCAATTATTAGTGTCTTAAAGTTTTTTTAAGTAAGCTTGGTTTAGTTGTAGAAATTTTCATAACAATTATTATTCATTACTCGACTACATATAATTATTATGTTCAATACAAAATATTAAGAGGTTTTTAGATTTTGTTAAATTTTTTCAAGTTAAATACTTTTTTTTCATTTTTTCGGGCCATATATAGCGCATATTTTGGAATTTTTAAGTGCATAACTTCAGAGCCCTGAATTATGATTCTTTAGAAAACACTAATTGTAAATTGTAGTTAGAACTATTATGTGAAAATGCTATAGTAAATACTCAATTGACCCGTACCTTATCGGCTTTTGTCTATGGTAATATACATTTACAATAAAAATGATTTTCTCTTAGCAAAATTGGGTATAATATATTTTGACCAGACCTAAGTAGCTGTTCAAAAAATGGTTAACATGTTAGTTCATAATTTTGATTCAACTTGCATCTCTTTGCTTGATTTTATATAAAAATAATATAATAATAATTAAGTTGATAGTTACTTCCATTGCCCTTATCCAACTCACATGAATTAATCTAATCAAATCTGTTTGCATTTACTGTTTGGTACTGTAATTACAGTCAATTTATACAAATTTATTTATTTATGTTTAATGTGGAGCACTCAAATTTTCTTACGGTGAGTAAAAATAATGTTCATTACATCAACTGAGCTTTACAAAGAATTTTATTAATTTAGGCACATTCATCATTTTTAAAACACTGTTTTATTTACACTTTCTATTTGAACATTTCTTTGCATTTTATTTTATTATTATCATAAAAATTTAAAGTTGATCTTTTTCAACTATAATAATGTTTAAACAAAATTTTTTGCACGAATTGTGTTCACTAACTTATTGCAGTATTAGTGTCTTAAAGTTTAGTCGTAGAAATTTTCATAACAATTATCCACCCATGTAGAATATAAACCATTTTTGATAGTGGTGAAATACATTGGCTATGATGTGTAAGACCTTTAGGTATTTAGTATTTATAAGTAAGTTTTCAATATTCAATATTAACTTCTAGACATAACCCCGAGACGTTAAACCTAACCTGTATGCTACTTTCGACGATGTCTTGGCCGAATAAATAACTAAATAGCTTTTGTTTCCGAACCGACTGACCAGAATTATTCTATACGTCACTCCAATACACCAACCTCTAGACTTATCCTACACGCTTTCGATCTAGACGTTAAAAAAACTGTATCCTACTTACGACGGCGTTCTCAATAACTAAAATATAAAAAAGATAAAAAATATCTCAAAATAGTTTTTTTTTCCGTCCCCACTGACCAGAATTACTCTTTACATCACTCTAATAACCGACCTCTAGATTTATCCTCTATACGTTCATTGTATAAATGTGTGTTTTCAAAGAAAAACCGTATCCTACTTGCGTCGGTGTCCTGGCCGAGGAGCGGAGCTCCTCGAGCCGAACGCTTGGTATATATAATGTAAATACATTGATAATGTATCATTTTTGATACCGATAGTAGTTTTACAACGGCTCCTATTTTCTCACTCTAATAAACCGACTTCTAGACACAACCCATATACGTTAAACCTAACGCTTTTCGCGGCGTCCCGGTAAAAAAAATTGATAATAAAGCGGAGCTCCTCGAGCCAAACATTTGGAATGACTCTCCCGCTTTTCGCAGTGTCCTGGTAAAAAAAAAATTGACAGTAGTTTTACAACGGCTCCTATTTTCGTCAATCTAATGAGCCGACTTCTAGAAACAACCCATATACGTTAAATCGAGTAGTTGAACCTAACGCTTTCGGCGGTGTCCATGTAAATAAAATTTATCATGTTTATACTTTTGATCCCGAAAGGCGTTTCACACCGGCCATCACTCTAATAACCGACCTCTAGATTTATCCTCTATACGTTCATTGTATAAATGTGTGTTTTCAAAGAAAAACCGTATCCTACTTTCGTCGGTGTCCTGGCCGAGGAGCGGAGCTCCTCGAGCCGAACGCTTGGAATATATAATGTAAATACATTGATAATGTATCATTTTTGATACCGATAGTAGTTTTACAACGGCTCCTTTTTTCCTCACTCTAATAAACCGACTTCTAGACACAACCCATATACGTTAAACCTAACGCTTTTCGCGGCGTCCCGGTAAAAAAAATTGATAATAAAGCGGAGCTCCTCGAGCCAAACATTTGGAATGACTCTCCCCCTTTTCGCAGCGTCCTGGTAAAAAAAAAAATGGTAGTAGTTTTACAACGGCTCCTATTTTCGTCACTCTAATGAGCCGACTTCTAGACACAACCCATATACGTGAAATCGAGACGTTAAACTTAACCTGTATGCTACTTTCGACGATGTCTTGGCCGAATAAATAACTAAATAGCTTTTGTTTCCGAACCGACTGACCAGAATTATTCTATACGTCACTCCAATACACCAACCTCTAGACTTATCCTACACGCCTTCGATCTAGACGTTAAAAAAACTGTATCCTACTTACGGCGGCGTTCTCAATAACTAAAATATAAAAAAGATAAAAAATATCTCAAAATAGTTTTTTTCCCGTCCCGACTGACCAGAAGTACTCTTTACATCACTCTAATAACCGACCTCTAGATTTATCCTCTATACGTTCATTGTATAAATGTGTGTTTTCAAAGAAAAACCGTATCCTACTTTCGTCGGTGTCCTGGCCGAGGAGCGGAGCTCCTCGAGCCGAACGCTTGGTATATATAATGTAAATACATTGATAATGTATCATTTTTGATACCGATAGTAGTTTTACAACGGCTCCTATTTTCCTCACTCTAATAAACCGACTTCTAGACACAACCCATATACGTTAAACCTAACGCTTTCGGCGGCGTCCCGGTAAAAAAAATTGATAATAAAGCGGAGCTCCTCGAGCCAAATATTTGGAATGACTCTCCCGCTTTTCGCAGTGTCCTGGTAAAAAAAAAATTGATAGTTGTTTTACAACGGCTCCTATTTTCGTCACTCTAATGAGCCGACTTCTAGACACAACCCATATACGTGAAATCGAGACGTTAAACCTAACCTGTATGCTACTTTCGACGATGTCTTGGCCGAATATAAATAACTAAATAGCTTTTGTTTCCGAACCGACTGACCAGAATTATTCTATACGTCACTCCAATACACCAACCTCTAGACTTATCCTACACGCGTTCGATCTAGACGTTAAAAAAACTGTATCCCACTTACGGCGGCGTTCTCAATAACTAAAATATAAAAAAGATAAAAAATATCTCAAAATAGTTTTTTTTCCGTCCCCACTGACCAGAATTACTCTTTACATCACTCTAATAACCGACCTCTAGATTTATCCTCTATACGTTCATTGTATAAATGTATGTTTTCAAAGAAAAACCGTATCCTACTTTCGTCGGTGTCCTGGCCGAGGAGCGGAGCTCCTCGAGCCGAACGCGTGGTATATATAATGTAAATACATTGATAATGTATCATTTTTGATACCGATAGTAGTTTTACAACGGCTCCTATTTTCCTCACTCTAATAAACCGACTTCTAGACACAACCCATATACGTTAAACCTAACGCTTTCGGCGGCGTCCCGGTAAAAAAAATTGATAATAAAGCGGAGCTCCTCGAGCCAAACATTTGGAATGACTCTCCCGCTTTTCGCAGTGTCCTGGTAAAAAAAAAATTGATAGTTGTTTTACAACGGCTCCTATTTTCGTCACTCTAATGAGCCGACTTCTAGACACAACCCATATACGTGAAATCGAGACGTTAAACCTAACCTGTATGCTACTTTCGACGATGTCTTGGCCGAATATAAATAACTAAATAGCTTTTGTTTCCGAACCGACTGACCAGAATTATTCTATACGTCACTCCAATACACCAACCTCTAGACTTATCCTACACGCGTTCGATCTAGACGTTAAAAAAACTGTATCCTACTTACGGCGGCGTTCTCAATAACTAAAATATAAAAAAGATAAAAAATATCTCAAAATAGTTTTTTTTCCGTCCCGACTGACCAGAATTACTCTTTACATCACTCTAATAACCGACCTCTAGATTTATCCTCTATACGTTCATTGTATAAATGTGTGTTTTCAAAGAAAAACCGTATCCTACTTTCGTCGGTGTCCTGGCCGAGGAGCGGAGCTCCTCGAGTCGAACGCTTGGTATATATAATGTAAATACATTGATAATGTATCATTTTTGATACCGATAGTAGTTTTACAACGGCTCCTATTTTCCTCACTCTAATAAACCGACTTCTAGACACAACCCATATACGTTAAACCTAACGCTTTTCGCGGCGCCATGATGTGTAAGACCTTTAGGTATTTAGTATTTATATAAGTAAGTTTTCAATATTAACTTCTAGACATAACCCATATACGTGAAATCGAGACGTTAAACCTAACCTGTATGCTACTTTCGACGATGTCTTGGCCGAATAAATAACTAAATAGCTTTTGTTTCCGAACCGACTGACCAGAATTATTCTATACGTCACTCCAATACACCAACCTCTAGACTTATCCTACACGCCTTCGATCTAGACGTTAAAAAAACTGTATCCTACTTACGGCGGCGTTCTCAATAACTAAAATATAAAAAAGATAAAAAATACCTCAAAATAGTTTTTTTTTCCGTTCCGACTGACCAGAATTACTCTTTACATCACTCTAATAACCGACCTCTAGATTTATCCTCTATACGTTCATTGTATAAATGTGTGTTTTCAAAGAAAAACCGTATCCTACTTTCGTCGGTGTCCTGGCCGAGGAGCGGAGCTCCTCGAGCCTAATGCTTGGTATATATAATGTAAATACATTGATAATGTATCATTTTTGATACCGATAGTAGTTCTACAACGGCTCCTATTTTCCTCACTCTAATAAACCGACTTCTAGACACAACCCATATACGTTAAACCTAACGCTTTTCGCGGCGCCATGATGTGTAAGACCTTTAGGTATTTAGTATTTATATAAGTAAGTTTTCAATATTAACTTCTAGACATAACCCATATACGTGAAATCAAGACGTTAAACCTAACCTGTATGCTACTTTCGACGATGTCTTGGCCGAATAAATAACTAAATAGCTTTTGTTTCCGAACCGACTGACCAGAATTATTCTATACGTCACTCCAATACACCAACCTCTAGACTTATCCTACACGCATTCAATCTAGACGTTAAAAAAACTGTATCCTACTTACGGCGGCGTTCTCAATAACTAAAATATACAAAAGATAAAAAATATCTCAAAATAGTTTTTTTTTCCGTCCCGACTGACCAGAATTACTCTTTACATCACTCTAATAACCGACCTCTAGATTTATCCTCTATACGTTCATTGTATAAATGTGTGTTTTCAAAGAAAAACCGTATCCTACTTTCGTCGGTGTCCTGGCCGAGGAGCGGAGCTCCTCGAGCCGAACGCTTGGTATATATAATGTAAATACATTCATAATGTATCATTTTTGATACCGATAGTAGTTTTACAACGGCTCCTATTTTCGTCACTCTAATGAGCCGACTTCTAGACACAACCCATATACGTTAAATCGAGTAGTTAAACCTAACGCTTTCGGCGGTGTCCGTGTAAATAAAATTTATCATGTTTATACTTTTGATCCCGATAGGCGTTTCACACCGGCCATCACTCTAATAACCGACCTCTAGATTTATCCTCTATACGTTCATTGTATAAATGTGTGTTTTCATAGAAAAACCGTATCCTACTTTCGTCGGGGTCCTGGCCGAGGAGCGGAGCTCCTCGAGCCGAACGCTTGGTATATATTATGTAAATACATTGATAATGTATCATTTTTGATACCGATAGTAGTTTTACAACGGCTCCTATTTTCCTCACTCTAATAAACCGACTTCTAGACACAACCCATATACGTTAAACCTAACGCTTTCGGCGGCGTCCCGGTAAAAAAAATTGATAATAAAGCGGAGCTCCTCGAGCCAAACATTTGGAATGACTCTCCCGCTTTTCGCAGTGTCCTGGTAAAAAAAAAATTGATAGTTGTTTTACAACGGCTCCTATTTTCGTCACTCTAATGAGCCGACTTCTAGACACAACCCATATACGTGAAATCGAGACGTTAAACCTAACCTGTATGCTACTTTCGACGATGTCTTGGCCGAATATAAATAACTAAATAGCTTTTGTTTCCGAACCGACTGACCAGAATTATTCTATACGTCACTCCAATACACCAACCTCTAGACTTATCCTACACGCGTTCGATCTAGACGTTAAAAAAACTGTATCCTACTTACGGCGGCGTTCTCAATAACTAAAATATAAAAAAGATAAAAAATATCTCAAAATAGTTTTTTTTCCGTCCCGACTGACCAGAATTACTCTTTACATCACTCTAATAACCGACCTCTAGATTTATCCTCTATACGTTCATTGTATAAATGTGTGTTTTCAAAGAAAAACCGTATCCTACTTTCGTCGGCGTCCTGGCCGAGGAGCGGAGCTCCTCGAGTCGAACGCTTGGTATATATAATGTAAATACATTGATAATGTATCATTTTGGATACCGATAGTAGTTTTACAACGGCTCCTATTTTCCTCACTCTAATAAACCGACTTCTAGACACAACCCATATACGTTAAACCTAACGCTTTTCGCGGCGCCATGATGTGTAAGACCTTTAGGTATTTAGTATTTATATAAGTAAGTTTTCAATATTAACTTCTAGACATAACCCATATACGTGAAATCGAGACGTTAAACCTAACCTGTATGCTACTTTCGACGATGTCTTGGCCGAATAAATAACTAAATAGCTTTTGTTTCCGAACAGACTGACCAGAATTATTCTATACGTCACTCCAATACACCAACCTCTAGACTTATCCTACACGCCTTCGATCTAGACGTTAAAAAAACTGTATCCTACTTACGGCGGCGTTCTCAATAACTAAAATATAAAAAAGATAAAAAATACCTCAAAATAGTTTTTTTTTCCGTTCCGACTGACTAGAATTACTCTTTACATCACTCTAATAACCGACCTCTAGATTTATCCTCTATACGTTCATTGTATAAATGTGTGTTTTCAAAGAAAAACCGTATCCTACTTTCGTCGGTGTCCTGGCCGAGGAGCGGAGCTCCTCGAGCCGAATGCTTGGTATATATAATGTAAATACATTGATAATGTATCATTTTTGATACCGATAGTAGTTTTACAACGGCTCCTATTTTCCTCACTCTAATAAACCGACTTCTAGACACAACCCATATACGTTAAACCTAACGCTTTTCGCGGTGCCATGATGTGTAAGACCTTTAGGTATTTAGTATTTATATAAGTAAGTTTTCAATATTAACTTCTAGACATAACCCATATACGTGAAATCAAGACGTTAAACCTAACCTGTATGCTACTTTCGACGATGTCTTGGCCGAATAAATAACTAAATAGCTTTTGTTTCCGTACCGACTGACCAGAATTATTCTATACGTCACTCCAATACACCAACCTCTAGACTTATCCTACACGCATTCGATCTAGACGTTAAAAAAACTGTATCCTACTTACGGCGGCGTTCTCAATAACTAAAATATACAAAAGATAAAAAATATCTCAAAATAGTTTTTTTTCCGTCCCGACTGACCAGAATTACTCTTTACATCACTCTAATAACCGACCTCTAGATTTATCCTCTATACGTTCATTGTATAAATGTGTGTTTTCAAAGAAAAACCGTATCCTACTTTCGTCGGTGTCCTGGCCGAGGAGCGGAGCTCCTCGAGCCGAACGCTTGGTATATATAATGTAAATACATTCATAATGTATCATTTTTGATATCGATAGTAGTTTTACAACGGCTCCTATTTTCGTCACTCTAATGAGCCGACTTCTAGACACAACCCATATACGATAAATCGAGTAGTTAAACCTAACCTGTTTGTTGTGATTTCAACTCATTAATACTATGGTCGCCTTACAAAAATTATAATCACAAAACGTTAAAAAATTATATTAATTGTACATACATAATTTTTTTTCAGAATCTGATTGTACTTATTAACTGCTGTATTCAACTAATATACGTTATCGAGTAGTCACAATAAGAGCTTTCCACGTCTAAAAAAACTAATTTCCACAATACTAACAATGTTAGGGTTATTGTTATAAAAAAAACCGTATATGTAAATGTATACTTTTTTTTTTTTGTATTAACCTTTTAATAAATACTGATAGCTATTTTCAATTGTATATTGTAGTTAGAACTATTATGTGAAAATGCTATAGTAAATACTCAATTGACCCGTGCCTTATTGGCTTTTGTCTATGGTAATATATACATTTACAATAAAAATGATTTTCTCTTGGGAAAATGGGTATCATATATTTCGACCAGACTTATGTAGCTATTCAAAAAATGTATGAAATGTTAGTTCATAATTGTGATTCAATCTATAGTAATTTATTAGTAAAAAAAATGTTCATTATATGTTCACCTTCATTTTTAAAACACTGTTTTATTAACACTTTCTGTATGAACCTTTTGTTTCATTTTATTTTATTATCAAAATATATAAAGTTGATATTTTTTCAACTATAATAATGTTTAAACAATAGTTCACTAACTTATTGCATTATTAGTGTCTTAAAGTTTTTTTTAAGTAAGCTTGGTTTAGTTGTAGAAATTTTCATAACAATTATTATTCATTACTCGACTACATATAATTATTATGTTAAATACAAAATATTAAGAGATTTTTAGTGCATATTTTTTTTTTTTAGATTTTGTTAAATTTTTTCAAGTTAAATTCTTATTTTTCATTTTTTCGTGCCATTTATAGCGCATATTTTGGAATTTTTAAGTGCATAACTTCAGAGCCCTGAATTATGATTCTTTAGAAAACACTAATTGTAAATTGTAGTTAGAACTATTATGTGAAAATGCTATAGTAAATACTCAATTGACCCTGTATCAAAGCGTTATAATAAATAATTACATTATTTTAACCGAACTAACCACTGATTTTGACTGTGGTGAAATGCATTTACAAAGGGTTCAATGCCATCATATTAATTAAAAATACCAGTCATATATTATCATTTCTCCAACATTTCTAGATACTTATTGTTTGACTTCAGTATAATACCCATTCCTTTTTTCTATTTTCACATAAAATACAATTACAAAAATGATGGTACAAAAAAAATAGAAAGATAGGTTTAAAAAGTTAAATACATTTGCAATATTATGTGTCATAAATAATACCTACTTACTATTAAATTGGATACTTTTATGCATTATTTTATATAATAAAAATTCATAATTGTACAATTGTATTTGCATGAATTATGACTGTTGAAATTCTCTTAAAAACACTCTCTTTACATGAATATATATTATAATGAAAGTAGATATGCAAATAGTTAATTATCCGTGTTTGTCGATTTTAAACTAAAACAAATACTTTTACAATGGTAAGAGACAAATTTCAAATATACACCTACTATAACCGTCGGCGAATCAAAGCGTTATAATAAATAATTATTCTATTTTAACCGAACTGATCACTGATTTTGACTGTGGTGAAATACTTTTACACAAATGGTTCAATGCCATAACAAATACCAGTCATATATTAACATTTATGCACTCATAATAGAACAGATATACTCTCATTTCACCAGTGTTTCTAGATACATTATTATTGTCGTTTGACTTCAGGATAATTCCCTTTCTTTTTTTTATATTTTCATAATATTAAATTAAAAAATGATGTTACAAAAAAATTGAATATGTTTAAAAAGTGAAATGCATTTGAAAGTCAGTCCGTCCCGACTGACCAGAATTACTCTTTACATCACTCTAATAACCGACCTCTAGATTTATCCTCTATACGTTCATTGTATAAATGTGTGTTTTCAAAGAAAACCCGTATCCTACTGTCGTCGGTGTCCTTGGTCGCTTGGTATATATAATGTAAATATATTGATAATGTATCATTTTTGATACCGATAGTAGTTTTACAACGGCTCCTATTTTCCTCACTCTAATAAACCGACTTCTAGACCCAACCCATATACGTTAAACCTGACGCTTTTCGCGGCGTCCCGGTAACAAAAAATTGATAATAAAGCGGAGCTCCTCGAGCCAAACATTTGGATTGACTCTCCCGCTTTTCGCAGTGTCATGGTAAAAAAAAAATTGATAGTAGTTTTACAACGGCTCCTATTTTCGTCACTCTAATGAGCCGACTTCTAGACACAACCCATATACGTGAAATCGAGACGTTAAACCTAACCTGTATGCTACTTTCGACGATGTCTTGGCCGAATAAATAACTAAATAGCTTTTGTTTCCGAACCGACTGACCAGAATTATTCTATACGTCACTCCAATACACCAACCTCTAGACTTATCCTACACGCGTTCGATCTAGACCTTAAAAAAACTGTATCCTATTTATGCAATTATTAGTGTCTTAAAGTTTTTTTAAGTAATTCTTGGTTTAGTTGTAGAAATTTTCATAACAATTATTATTCATTACTCGACTACATATAATTATTATGTTCAATACAAAATATTAAGAGGTTTTTAGATTTTGTTAAATTTTTTCAAGTTAAATACTTTTTTTTCATTTTTTCGTGCCATATATAGCGCATATTTTGGAATTTTTAAGTGCATAACTTCAGAGCCCTGAATTATGATTCTTTAGAAAACACTAATTGTAAATTGTAGTTAGAACTATTATGTGAAAATGCTATAGTAAATACTCAATTGACCCGTCTTTTGTCTATGGTAATATACATTTACAATAAAAATGATTTTCTCTTAGCAAAATTGGGTATAATATATTTTGACCAGACCTAAGTAGCTGTTCAAAAAATGGTTAACATGTTAGTTCATAATTTTGATTCAACTTGCATCTCTTTGCTTGATTTTATATAAAAATAATATAATAATAATTAAGTTGATAGTTACTTCCATTGCCCTTATCCAACTCACATGAATAAATCTAATCAAATCTGTTTGCATTTACTGTTTGGTACTGTAATTACAGTCAATTTATACAAATTTATTTATTTATGTTTAATGTGGAGCACTCAAATTTTCTTACGGTGAGTAAAAATAATGTTCATTACATCAACTGAGCTTTACAAAGAATTTTATTAATTTAGGCACATTCATCATTTTTAAAACACTGTTTTATTTACACTTTCTATTTGAACATTTCTTTGCATTTTATTTTATTATTATCATAAAAATATAAAGTTGATCTTTTTCAACTATAATAATGTTTAAACAAAATTTTTTGCACGAATTGTGTTCACTAACTTATTGCAGTATTAGTGTCTTAAAGTTTAGTCGTAGAAATTTTCATAACAATTATCCACCCATGTAGAATATAAACCATTTTTGATAGTGGTGAAATACATTGGCTATGATGTGTAAGACCTTTAGGTATTTAGTATTTATAAGTAAGTTTTCAATATTCAATATTAACTTCTAGACATAACCCCGAGACGTTAAACCTAACCTGTATGCTACTTTCGACGATGTCTTGGCCGAATAAATAACTAAATAGCTTTTGTTTCCGAACCGACTGACCAGAATTATTCTATACGTCACTCCAATACACCAACCTCTAGACTTATCCTACACGCTTTCGATCTAGACGTTAAAAAAACTGTATCCTACTTACGACGGCGTTCTCAATAACTAAAATATAAAAAAGATAAAAAATATCTCAAAATAGTTTTTTTTCCGTCCCCACTGACCAGAATTACTCTTTACATCACTCTAATAACCGACCTCTAGATTTATCCTCTATACGTTCATTGTATAAATGTGTGTTTTCAAAGAAAAACCGTATCCTACTTTCGTCGGTGTTCTTGGTCGCTTGGTATATATAATGTAAATACATTGATAATGTATCATTTTTGATACCGATAGTAGTTTTACAACGGCTCCTATTTTCCTCACTCTAATAAATCGACTACTAGACACAACCCATATACGTTAAACCTAACGCTTTTCGCGGCGTCCCGGTAAAAAAAATTGATAATAAAGCGGAGCTCCTCGAGCCAAACATTTGGAATGACTCTCCCGCTTTTCGCAGTGTCCTGGTAAAAAAAAAATTGACAGTAGTTTTACAACGGCTCCTATTTTCGTCAATCTAATGAGCCGACTTCTAGAAACAACCCATATACGTTAAATCGAGTAGTTGAACCTAACGCTTTCGGCGGTGTCCATGTAAATAAAATTTATCATGTTTATACTTTTGATCCCGAAAGGCGTTTCACACCGGCCATCACTCTAATAACCGACCTCTAGATTTATCCTCTATACGTTCATTGTATAAATGTGTGTTTTCAAAGAAAAACCGTATCCTACTTTCGTCGGTGTCCTGGCCGAGGAGCGGAGCTCCTCGAGCCGAACGCTTGGAATATATAATGTAAATACATTGATAATGTATCATTTTTGATACCGATAGTAGTTTTACAACGGCTCCTATTTTCCTCACTCTAATAAACCGACTTCTAGACACAACCCATATACGTTAAACCTAACGCTTTTCGCGGCGTCCCGGTAAAAAAAATTGATAATAAAGCGGAGCTCCTCGAGCCAAACATTTGGAATGACTCTCCCCCTTTTCGCAGTGTCCTGGTAAAAAAAAAAATGGTAGTAGTTTTACAACGGCTCCTATTTTCGTCACTCTAATGAGCCGACTTCTAGACACAACCCATATACGTGAAATCGAGACGTTAAACCTAACCTGTATGCTACTTTCGACGATGTCTTGGCCGAATAAATAACTAAATAGCTTTTGTTTCCGAACCGACTGACCAGAATTATTCTATACGTCACTCCAATACACCAACCTCTAGACTTATCCTACACGCCTTCGATCTAGACGTTAAAAAAACTGTATCCTACTTACGGCGGCGTTCTCAATAACTAAAATATAAAAAAGATAAAAAATATCTCAAAATAGTTTTTTTCCCGTCCCTACTGACCAGAAGTACTCCTTACATCACTCTAATAACCGACCTCTAGATTTATCCTCTATACGTTCATTGTATAAATGTGTGTTTTCAAAGAAAAACCGTATCCTACTTTCGTCGGTGTCCTGGCCGAGGAGCGGAGCTCCTCGAGCCGAACGCTTGGTATATATAATGTAAATACATTGATAATGTATCATTTTTGATACCGATAGTAGTTTTACAACGGCTCCTATTTTCCTCACTCTAATAAACCGACTTCTAGACACAACCCATATACGTTAAACCTAACGCTTTCGGCGGCGTCCCGGTAAAAAAAATTGATAATAAAGCGGAGCTCCTCGAGCCAAACATTTGGAATGACTCTCCCGCTTTTCGCAGTGTCCTGGTAAAAAAAAAATTGATAGTTGTTTTACAACGGCTCCTATTTTCGTCACTCTAATGAGCCGACTTCTAGACACAACCCATATACGTGAAATCGAGACGTTAAACCTAACCTGTATGCTACTTTCGACGATGTCTTGGCCGAATATAAATAACTAAATAGCTTTTGTTTCCGAACAGACTGACCAGAATTATTCTATACGTCACTCCAATACACCAACCTCTAGACTTATCCTACACGCGTTCGATCTAGACGTTAAAAAAACTGTATCCCACTTACGGCGGCGTTCTCAATAACTAAAATATAAAAAAAGATAAAAAATATCTCAAAATAGTTTTTTTTTACGTCCCCACTGACCAGAATTACTCTTTACATCACTCTAATAACCGACCTCTAGATTTATCCTCTATACGTTCATTGTATAAATGTGTGTTTTCAAAGAAAAACCGTATCCTACTTTCGTCGGTGTCCTGGCCGAGGAGCGGAGCTCCTCGAGCCGAACGCGTGGTATATATAATGTAAATACATTGATAATGTATCATTTTTGATACCGATAGTAGTTTTACAACGGCTCCTATTTTCCTCACTCTAATAAACCGACTTCTAGACACAACCCATATACGTTAAACCTAACGCTTTCGGCGGCGTCCCGGTAAAAAAAATTGATAATAAAGCGGAGCTCCTCGAGCCAAACATTTGGAATGACTCTCCCGCTTTTCGCAGTGTCCTGGTAAAAAAAAAATTGATAGTTGTTTTACAACGGCTCCTATTTTCGTCACTCTAATGAGCGGACTTCTAGACACAACCCATATACGTGAAATCGAGACGTTAAACCTAACCTGTATGCTACTTTCGACGATGTCTTGGCCGAATAAATAACTAAATAGCTTTTGTTTCCGAACCGACTGACCAGAATTATTCTATACGTCACTCCAATACACCAACCTCTAGACTTATCCTACACGCCTTCGATCTAGACGTTAAAAAAACTGTATCCTACTTACGGCGGCGTTCTCAATAACTAAAATATAAAAAAGATAAAAAATACCTCAAAATAGTTTTTTTTTCCGTTCCGACTGACCAGAATTACTCTTTACATCACTCTAATAACCGACCTCTAGATTTATCCTCTATACGTTCATTGTATAAATGTGTGTTTTCAAAGAAAAACCGTATCCTACTTTCGTCGGTGTCCTGGCCGAGGAGCGGAGCTCCTCGAGTCGAACGCTTGGTATATATAATGTAAATACATTGATAATGTATCATTTTTGATACCGATAGTAGTTTTACAACGGCTCCTATTTTCCTCACTCTAATAAACCGACTTCTAGACACAACCCATATACGTTAAACCTAACGCTTTTCGCGGCGCCATGATGTGTAAGACCTTTAGGTATTTAGTATTTATATAAGTAAGTTTTCAATATTAACTTCTAGACATAACCCATATACGTGAAATCGAGACGTTAAACCTAACCTGTATGCTACTTTCGACGATGTCTTGGCCGAATAAATAACTAAATAGCTTTTGTTTCCGAACCGACTGACCAGAATTATTCTATACGTCACTCCAATACACCAACCTCTAGACTTATCCTACACGCCTTCGATCTAGACGTTAAAAAAACTGTATCCTACTTACGGCGGCGTTCTCAATAACTAAAATATAAAAAAGATAAAAAATACCTCAAAATAGTTTTTTTTTTCCGTTCCGACTGACCAGAATTACTCTTTACATCACTCTAATAACCGACCTCTAGATTTATCCTCTATACGTTCATTGTATAAATGTGTGTTTTCAAAGAAAAACCGTATCCTACTTTCGTCGGTGTCCTGGCCGAGGAGCGGAGCTCCTCGAGCCGAATGCTTGGTATATATAATGTAAATACATTGATAATGTATCATTTTTGATACCGATAGTAGTTTTACAACGGCTCCTATTTTCGTCACTCTAATGAGCCGACTTCTAGACACAACCCATATACGTTAAATCGAGTAGTTAAACCTAACGCTTTCGGCGGTGTCCGTGTAAATAAAATTTATCATGTTTATACTTTTGATCCCGATAGGCGTTTCACACCGGCCATCACTCTAATAACCGACCTCTAGATTTATCCTCTATACGTTCATTGTATAAATGTGTGTTTTCATAGAAAAACCGTATCCTACTTTCGTCGGGGTCCTGGCCGAGGAGCGGAGCTCCTCGAGCCGAACGCTTTGTATATATTATGTAAATACATTGATAATGTATCATTTTTGATACCGATAGTAGTTTTACAACGGCTCCTATTTTCGTCACTCTAATGAGCCGACTTCTAGACACAACCCATATACGTGAAATCGAGACGTTAATCCTAACCTGTATGCTACTTTCGACGATGTCTTGGCCGAATAAATAACTATATAGCTTTTGTTTCCGAACCGACTGACCAGAATTATTCTATACGTCACTCCAATACACCAACCTCTAGACTTATCCTACACGCGTTCGATCTAGACGTTAAAAAAACTGTATCCTACTTACGGCGGCGTTCTCAATAACTAAAATATAAAAAAGATAAAAAATATCTCAAATTAGTTTTTTTCCCGTCCCGACTGACCGGAATTACTCTTTACATCACTCTAATGACCGACCTCTAGATTTATCCTCTATACGTTCATTGCATAAATGTGTGTTTTCAAAGAAAAACCGTATCCTTCTTTCGTCGGTGTCCTGGCCGAGGAGCGGAGCTCCTCGAGCCGAACGCTTGGTATATATAATGTAAATACATTGATAATGTATCATTTTTGATACCGATAGTAGTTTTACAACGGCTCCTATTTTCCTCACTCTAATAAACCGACTTCTAGACACAACCCATATACGTTAAATCGAGTAGTTAAACCTAACGCTTTCGGCGGTGTCCGTGTAAATAAAATTTATCATGTTTATACTTTTGATCCCGAAAGGCGTTTCACACCGGCCATCTAGACGTTAAAAAAACTGTATCCTACTTACGGCGGCGTTCTCAATAACTAAAATATAAAAAAGATAAAAAATATCTCAAAATAGTTTTTTTTCCGTCCCCACTGACCTGAATTACTCTTTACATCACTCTTATAACCGACCTCTAGATTTATCCTCTATACGTCCATTGTAAAATACTTTTACAATGGTAAGTGAAAATTTAAAAAATATACCTACTATAACCGTCTACGAATCATCAAAGCGTTATAATAAATAATTATATTATTTTAGCTGAACTAACCACTGATTTTGATTGTTTCACCACAAATAGTCCAACGCCATTATATTATATCTTAAATACCAGTCATATATTAATTAACATTTTAATTTGGTTATTTGATGATAAGTTGTAAATGTGAAATACATTTGCAATTTTGGGTGTCATAAACAATACCTACTTACTATTAAATTGTATACTTTTATCTCTTAATATAAAATAATAATTAATATAAAACAATTTCCTCTCGGTTTGTGTTTTTTGATAGTATTATTATTTTTGATGAATACTTACTCACTAATAACATGTCTGATTCGACACAAAGTAAAAGTATACCTATATTATTTAATTATATTATATATATATATATATATATATATGTTATACAAAATAGTTTTTATTTTTTTCAATGGATAAAAAGTTTTTAAGAAAAACGTTTCTGCTGTACCTATTATATTATGTAAAATTGAATATTTACACTGTTTTATTAAATAGAATACTTTTAGGTACCATAGAATTATAAACTACTTACCATTAAAGAATCTACTTACCATTACATTGGATACTTTATCTCATTAATATAATTTGCCCTCAGTTTGTGTCACCAAAAATGTTCATACACATAATATGTTTTTGGATAGTATTATTATTTTTTTAATACTCAATAATAACATGTCATACGTCGTGTCTTATTCAACACAAAAAATGTATACGGTATACCTATATTGTTGAATTATTTATACAAAATGTTTTTTTTTTTTTTTTTTTTATGGTATATCCGAATGCATTTTTCAGATTGTAGATTGTAGTTAGAACTATTATGTGAAAATGCTATAGTAAATACTCAATTGACCCGTGCCTGTTTGGCTTTTGTCTATGGTAATATATACATTTACAATAAAAATGATTTTCTTTTGGGAAAATGGGTATCATATATTTTGACCAGACTTATGTAGCTATTCAAAAGATGTATGAAATGTTAGTTCTTAATTTTGATTCAATCTATAGTAATTTATTAGTAAAAAAAATGTTCATTTTATGTTCACCTTCATTTTTAAAACACTGTTTTATTAACACTTTCTGTATGAACCTTTTGTTTCATTTTATTTTATTATCAAAATATATAAAGTTGATATTTTTCAACTATAATAATGTTTAAACAATAGTTCACTAACTTATTGCATTATTAGTGTCTTAAAGTTTTTTTTAAGTAGGCTTGGTTTAGTTGTAGAAATTTTCATAACAATTATTATTCATTACTCGACTACATATAATTATTATGTTAAATACAAAATATTAAGAGATTTTTAGTGCATATTTTTTTTTTTTAGATTTTGTTAAATCTTTTCAAGTTAAATTCTTATTTTTCATTTTTTCGTGTCATTTATAGCGCATATTTTGGAATTTTTAAGTGCATAACTTCAGAGCCCTGAATTATGATTCTTTAGAAAACACTAATTGTAAATTGTAGTTAGAACTATTATGTGAAAATGCTATAGTAAATACTCAATTGACCCGTACCTTATCGGCTTTTGTCTATGGTAATATACATTTACAATAAAAATGATTTTCTCTTAGCAAAATTGGGTATAATATATTTTGACCAGACCTAAGTAGCTGTTCAAAAAACGGTTAACATGTTAGTTCATAATTTTGATTCAACTTGCATCTCTTTGCTACATTTTATATAAAAATAATATATAATAATAATTAAGTTGATAGTTACTTCCATTGCCCTTATCCAACTCACATTAATAAATCTAATCAAATCTGTTTGCATTTACTGTTTGGTACTGTAATTACAGTCAATTTATACAAATTTATTTCTTTATGTTTATTGTGGAGCACTCAAATTTTCTTACGGTGAGTAAAAATAATGTTCATTACATCAACTGAGCTTTACAAAGAATTTTATTAATTTAGGCACATTCATCATTTTTAAAACACTGTTTTATTTACACTTTCTATTTGAACATTTCTTTGCATTTCATTTCATTATCATAAAAATATAAAGTTGATCTTTTTCATCTATAATAATGTTTAAACAAAATTTTTTGCAGGAATTGTGTTCACTAACTTATTGCAGTATTAGTGTCTTAAAGTTTAGTCGTAGAAATTTTCATAACAATTATCCACCCATGTAGAATATAAACCATTTTTGATAGTGGTGAAATACATTGGCTATGATGAAATCGAGACGTTAAACCTAACCTGTATGCTACTTTCGACGATGCCTTGGCCGAATAAATAACTAAATAGCTTTTGTTTCCGAACCGACTGACCAGAATTATTCTAACCTAACCATGACTCTCCCGCTTTTCGCAGTGCCCTGGTAAAAAAAAAAATTAATAGTAGTTTTACAACGGCTCCTATTTTCGTCACTCTAATGAGCAGACTTCTAGACACAACCCATATACGTTAAATCGAGTAGTTAAACCTAACGCTTTCGGCGGTGTCCGTGTAAATAAAATTTATCATGTTTATACTTTTGATCCCGAAAGGCGTTTCACACCGGCCACTGAGGTTCTGCAATTATTCTATACGTCACTTCAATACACCAACCTCTAGACTTATCCTACACGCGTTCGATCTAGACGTTAAAAAAACTGTATCCTACTTACGGCGGCGTTCTCAATAACTAAAATATAAAAAAGATAAAAAATATCTCAAAACAGTTTTTTTTCCGTCCCGACTGACCAGAATTACTCTTTACATCACTCTTATAACCGACCTCTAGATTTATCCTCTATACGTTCATTGTATAAATGTGTGTTTTCAAAGAAAACCCGTATCCTACTTTCGTCGGTGTCCTGGCCGAGGAGCGGAGCTCCTCGAGCCGAACGCTTGGTATATATAATGTAAATACATTGATAATGTATCATTTTTGATACCGATAGTAGTTTTACAATGGCTCCTATTTTCCTCACTCTAATAAACCGACTTCTAGACACAACCCATATACGTTAAACCTAATGCTTTTCGCGGCGTCCCGGTAAAAAAAATTGATAATAAAGCGGAGCTCCTCGAGCCAAACATTTGGAATGACTCTCCCGCTTTTCGCAGTGTCCTGGTAAAAAAAAAAATTGATAGTAGTTTTACAACGGCTCCTATTTTCGTCACTCTAATGAGCCGACTTCTAGACACAACCCATATACGTGAAATCGAGACGTTAAACCTAACCTGTATGCTACTTTCGACGATGTCTTGGCCGAATAAATAACTAAATAGCTTTTGTTTCCGAACCGACTGACCAGAATAATTCTATACGTCACTCCAATACACCAACCTCTAGACTTATCCTACACGCGTTCGATCTAGACGTTAAAAACACTGTTTACTACTTACGGCGGCGTTCTCAATAACTAAAATATAAAAAATTTCTCAAAAAAGTTTTTTTTCCGTCCCGACTGACCAGAATTACTCTTTACATCACTCTAATAACCGACCTCTAGATTTTTCCTCTATACATTCATTGTATAAATGTGTGTTTTCAAAGAAAAACCGTATCCTACTTTCGTCGGTGTCCTTGGTCGCTTGGTATATATAATGTAAAGACATTGATAATGTATCATTTTTGATGCTACTTTCGACGATGTCTTGGCCGAATAAATAACTAAATAGCTTTTGTTTCCGAACCGACTGACCAGAATTATTCTATACGTCACTCCAATACACCAACCTCTAGACTTATCCTACACGCGTTCGATCTAGACATTAAAAAAACTGTATCCTACTTACGGCGGCGTTCTCAATAACTAAAATATAAAAAATTTCTCAAAAAAGTTTTTTTTCCGTCCCGACTGACCAGAATTACTCTTTACATCACTCTAATAACCGACCTCTAGATTTTTCCTCTATACATTCATTGTATAAATGTGTGTTTTCAAAGAAAAACCGTATCCTACTTTCGTCGGTGTCCTTGGTCGCTTGGTATATATAATGTAAAGACATTGATAATGTATCATTTTTGATACCGATAGTAGTTTTACAACGGCTCCTATTTTCCTCACTCTAATAAACCGACTTTTAGACACAACCCATATACGTTAAATCGAGTAGTTAAACCTAACGCTTTCGGCGGTGTCCGTGTAAATAAAATTTATCATGTTTATACTTTTGATCCCGAAATGCGTTTCACCGGCAGCTAGTCTTATACTATAAAACGGTAAGGTAAACATAACCTCAAATTTACTACTAATTTATAAACGCCGTTTTTTCCTTTTTCTCATACTATAAAATTCCGTTCTCTTTTAAAATATTCTGTCCCCGTCCCCGGACGTCGTTTTACGCGTTCGCGCGCCCAAAAAAGGTCCATTTTTCATTTTCCTATTGAAAAAAAACGTGCCCCGTGATCGTTTCCCGCCAATTCGCACTACTCTGTGTCTTTTATTGATAACGCGGCCCCGTGTTATCTGTTATTCTCCGTGCCTTTGTCTTATATCGTATATTCGTATTACTTTTGTCGTAATAATTATATATTAAAAACTAATAATTCACTCTACTACTCGAGTTTTTATCGTGTATTCGTGTTTTATTATATGTTTACGCAAATTTACGCGAAAAAAATTTACGCGTTTTTGTAGTTTTTTGTTCGTACCACTATGTCATCAAATATATATATTGTTATTATATTATATGTGTACTACTCGAGTTTTATCGTGTTTTGTACGTTGTTTTCTTAATAAAAATGTTTTAAACTACTATTTAGTTTGTAATCCTATATAGTTAGTATCCTATATAATAATAATATATTATATGATTTAAACGCATTACGTTTGACCGTGTATCTTTTATACAAAGTGTACTCATATAAGTGTTTTGTGATTTTTTGTACCTCTAGAGTACTCGAGAAATAATAGGTACTTATTTGTATTAATATATGTAGTTTCATGCTGCCCACCGGTTATCATATTCATGATTATAAATGATTTAGGTAAGTACTGAAAACTGAAATGTACTTTGACAGAATCGGTCTTGAAAGTACTAGGCCGGTGCAAAAAATAAATACAAATACTTTCTTAATAAAACAGATATTCTATGTTCTATTGATATTTGTTGAACTGATTTTGGTAGATAGATAGTTCCTACCTATGTATTAACACCGTGTTCACGGATTATATTAAAAAAATATTCGATTATCGATTATTACACGTTTGATCCAGAAAATACTATAAAAAAATTACCAATTTCATATTATGTAATTATTGTATTATTATTTGACACTTTCTATTTTCAAAACATTTTCCATACTACGAAATTTATGTGACAGTTCCCCTAATTGTACAATTGTATTTGCATGTATTATGACTGTTGAAATTCTCTTAAAAACAAATGAATATATTTTTTAATGATAGTAAATATGCAAATAGTTAATTATCCGTGTTTGTCGATTTTAAACTAATACTTTTACAATGGTAAGAGGCAAATTTTAAATATATGCCTACTATAACCGTCTGCTAATCAAAAGCGTTACAATAAATAATTACATTATTTTAACCAAACTAACCACTGATTTTGACTGTGGTGAAATGCATTTACAAATGGTTCAATGCCATCATATTATTTAAAAATACCAGTCATATATTATCACATTTATGTACACATAATAGTGTTGAAATACTCTCATTTCTCCAACATTTCTAGATACTTATTGTTTGACTTCAGTATAATACCCATTCCTTTTTTCTATTTTCACATAAAATAGAATTACAAAAATGATGTTACATAAAAAAAATAGAAAGATATGTTTAAAAAGTTAAATACATTTGCAATATTATGTGTAATACCTACTTACTATTAAATTGGATACTTTTATGCATTATTTTTTATAAAAAAAATTCATAATTGTACAATTGTATTTGCATGAATTATGACTGTTGAAATTCTCTTAAAAACACTCTCTTTACATGAATATATATTATAATGATTGTAGATATGCAAATAGTTAACTGTTGAAATTCTCTTAAAAACAAATGAATATATATTTTAATGATAGTAAATATGCAAATAGTTAATTGTCTGTGTTTGTCGATTTTAAACTAATACTTTTACAATGGTAAGAGGCAAATTTTAAATATATGCCTACAATAACCGTCTGCTAATCAAAAGCGTTACAATAAATAATTACATTATTTTAACCAAACTAACCACTGATTTTGACTGTGGTGAAATGCATTTACAAATGGTTCAATGCCATCATATTATTTCTTAAATACCAGTCATATATTAATTAACATTTTAATTTGGTTATTTCATGATAAGTTGAAAATGTGAAATACATTTGCAATTTTGGGTGTCATAAACAATACCTACTTACTATTAAATTGTATACTTTTATCTCTTAATATAAAATAATAATTAATATAAAACAATTTTTCTCAAAACAGTTTTTTTTCCGTCCCGACTGACCAGAATTACTCTTTACATCACTCTTATAACCGACCTCTAGATTTATCCTCTATACGTTCATTGTATAAATGTGTGTTTTCAAAGAATAACCGTATCCTACTTTCGTCGGTGTCCTGGCCGAGCGCTTGGTTTATATAATGTAAATACATTGATAATGTATCATTTTTGATACCGATAGTAGTTTTACAATGGCTCCTATTTTCCTCACTCTAATGAGCCGACTTCTAGACACAACCCATATACGTTAAATCGAGTAGTTAAACCTAACGCTTTCGGCGGTTAGGTTAGGTCAAAACTATTTTGAGATATTTTTTATCTTTTTTATATTTTAGTTATTGAGAACGCCGCCGTAAGTAGGATACAGTTTTTTTAACGTCTAGATCGAACGCGTGTAGGATAAATCTAGAGGTTGGTGTATTGGAGTGACGTATAGAATAATTCTGGTCAGTCGGTTCGGAAACAAAAGCTATTTAGTTATTTATTCGGCCAAGACATCGTCGAAAGTAGCATACAGGTTAGGTTTAACGTCTCGATTTCACGTTTATGGGTTATGTCTAGAAGTTGATATTGAATATTGAAAACTTACTTATAAATACTAAATACCTAAAGGTCTCACACATCATAGCCAATGTATTTCACCACTATCAAAAATGGTTTATATTCTACATGGGTGGATAATTGTTATGAAAATTTCTACGACTAAACTTTAAGACACTAATATTGCAATAAGTTAGTGAACACAATTCCTGCAAAAAATTTTGTTTAAACATTATTATAGTTGAAAAAGATCAACTTTATATTTTTATGATAATAATAAAATAAAATGCAATGAAATGTTCAAATAGAAAGTATAAATAAAACAGTGTTTTAAAAATGATGAATGTGCCTAAATTAATAAAATTCTTTGTAAAGCTCAGTTGATGTAATGAACATTATTTTTACTCACCGTAAGAAAATTTGAGTGCTCCACAATAAAAATAAATAAATAAATTTGTATAAATTGACTGTAATTACAGTACCAAACAGTAAATGCAAACAGATTTGATTAGATTTATTCATGTGAGTTGGATAAGGGCAATGGAAGTAACTATCAACTTAATTATTATTATATATTATCTTATATAATAAAACGGTAAGGTAAACATAACCTCAATAAGTACACTATTTTTTAAACGCCGTTTTTTACTTTTTCTCATACTATAAAATTCCGTTCTCTTTTAAAATATTCCGTCCCCGTCCTTGGACGTCGTTTTACGCGTTCGCCCGCCCAAAAAAGGTCCATTTTTCATTTTTCCTTTTGAAAAAGAAACGTGCCCCGTGATCGTTTCCCGCCAATTCGCACTACTCTCTGTCTTTTATTGATAACGCGGCCCCGTGTTATCTGTTATTCTCCGTGCTTTTGTCTTATATCGTATATTCGTATTACTTTTGTCGTAATAATTATATATTAAAAACTAATAATTCACTCTACTACTCGAGTTTTTATCGTGTATTCGTGTTTTATTATATGTTTACGCAAATTTACGCGAAAAAAATTTACGCGTTTTTGTAGTTTTTTGTTATTATTTATTTTGTTATATTATGTGTGTACTACTCGAGTTTTATCGTGTTTTGTACGTTTTTGCTATGTTTTCTTAATAAAAATGTTTTAAACTACTATTTAGTTTGTAATCCTATATAGTTAGTATCCTATATAATAATATATTATATGATTTAAACGCATTACGTTTGACCGTGTACGTCTTTTATACAAAGTGTACACATATAAGTGTTTTGTGATTTTTTGTACCTTTGAGTACTCGAGAAATAATAGTAAATAATATATTAATAATTTAATATCGTATATTCGTATTAATAATGTCGTATATTATATATTAGAAAAAAAATAATTCACTCTACTACTCGAGTTTTTATCGTGTATTCGTGTTTTATTATACGTTTTACGCTAATTTACGCGTAATATATTTTTTTTTTTTAGTTTTTTGTTCGTTATACCATGTCATATATATATATATATTGATCGTTTTGTAGTTTCTTGCTGTCCACCGGTTATTATTACTCATAATGAATGATTTACTAAGTAAGTATTGAATAAGTTACTTTGTTACTAATGACAGAATTGGTCATGAGAGTGTTAGGCTTTTGCAAAAAATAAATACAAATACATTCTAGGTTCTGTTAATATTCGTGTTCGGTAGGTAGTTCCTATCTGTGTATTATTAACACCGACTTTTAAAACACTGTATTCAATTTATTTATTCAATTATCGATTTTTTACAGTTTTTGTTGGAGATGATCCAGGAAATACTAAATATTATGAAAACATATTATTATTTGACTTTTTCTATTTCTTTTATATAATTTATATATTAAATCAGATATCGTCTTAATTATTTTCTTCTGTATATAAATCATTTAGTTCAAAATAATAATTTATAGGTCGGCTTTTGTCTTTTGGCGTGAAGATTTGACCAATGATATCGGGTACCTACACATCGGACATTTCTGCTGGACCTATTATATGCTACAAACACACTGTGTATGAGTAACTAAAGGAAATTGAATATTTATACTGTTTTATTAAATAGAAAATACTCTAATTCGACTCCGTAGGTACCTATAATTCGAGTGGTACAGATTATAACAGTACCTAATTCTAGGATAAAATTGTAATTGCATGAATTATGACTGTTGAATTTCTCTTAAAACACACTCTTACATATTATCATGGTAGTAAATATGCAAATAGTTAATTATCCATGTTTGTCGATTTTAAACAAATCAAAATACTTTTACAATGGTAAGTGAAAATTTAAAAAAATTAATCGTCTACGAATCAAAGCGTTATAATAAATAATCATATTATTTTAGCTGAACTAACCACTGATTTTGATTGTGGTGAAATAAATTTACAAATAGTCCAACGCCATTATATTATTTCTTAAATACCAGTAATATATTAATTAACATTTTAATTTGGTTATTTGATGATAAGTTGAAAATGTGAAATACATTTGCAATTTTGGGTGTCATAAACAATACCTACTTACCATTAAATAGTATACTTTTATCTCTTAAAATATAAAATATTAATTAATATAAAACAATTTCCTCTCGGTTTGTGTTTTTTGATAGTATTATTATTTTTGATGAATACTTACTCACTAATAACATGTCTGATTCGACATATATATATATATATATGTTATACAAAATAGTTTTTATTTTTTTCAATGGATAAAAAGTTTTTAAGAAAAACGTTTCTGCTGTACCTATTATATTATGTAAAATTGAATATTTACACTGTTTTATTAAATAGAATACTTTTAGGTACCATAGAATTATAAACTACTTACCATTAAAGAATCTACTTACCATTACATTGGATACTTTATCTCATTAATATAATTTGCCCTCAGTTTGTGTCACCAAAAATGTTCATACACATAATATGTTTTTCGATAGTATTATTATTTTTTTAATACTCAATAATAACATGTCATACGTCGTGTCTTATTCAACACAAAAAAAGTATACGGTATACCTATTTTGTCGAATTATTTATACAAAATGTTTTTTTTTTTTTTTTTTTTTTTTTTTTAGATTCAGAATCTGATTGTACTTATTAACTGCTGTATTCAACTACAATACGTTATCGAGTAGTCACAATAAGAGCTTTCCACGTCTAAAAAAACTAATTTCCACAATACTAACAATGTTAGGGCTATTGTTATAAAAAAAACCGTATATGTAAATGTATACTTTTTTTTTTTTTGTATAAACCTTTTAATAAATACTGATTGCTATTTTCAATTGTAAATTGTAGTTAGAACTATTATGTGAAAATGCTATAGTAAATACTCAATTGACCCGTACCTTATCGGCTTTTGTCTATGGTAATATACATTTACAATAAAAATGATTTTCTCTTAGCAAAATTGGGTATAATATATTTTGACCAGACCTAAGTAGCTGTTCAAAAAATGGTTAACATGTTAGTTCATAATTTTGATTCAACTTGCATCTCTTTGCTTGATTTTATATAAAAATAATATAATAATAATTAAGTTGATAGTTACTTCCATTGCCCTTATCCAACTCACATGAATAAATCTAATCAAATCTGTTTGCATTTACTGTTTGGTACTGTAATTACAGTCAATTTATACAAATTCATTTATTTATGTTTATTGTGGAGCACTCAAATTTTCTTACGGTGAGTAAAAATAATGTTCAATGTTCATTACATCAACTGAGCTTTACAAAGAATTTTATTAATTTAGGCACATTCATCATTTTTAAAACACTGTTTTATTTACACTTTCTATTTGAACATTTCTTTGCATTTCATTTTATTATCATAAAAATATTAAGTTGATCTTTTTCAACTATAATAATGTTTAAACAAAATTTTTTGCAGGAATTGTGTTCACTAACTTATTGCAGTATTAGTGTCTTAAAGTTTAGTCGTAGAAATTTTCATAACAATTATCCACCCATGTAGAATATAAACCATTTTTGATAGTGGTGAAATACATTGGCTATGATGTGTAAGACCTTTAGGTATTTAGTATTTATAAGTAAGTTTTCAATATTTAATATTAACTTCTAGACACAACCCATATACGTGAAATCGAGACGTTAAACCTAACCTGTATGCTACTTTCGACGATGTCTTGGCCGAATAAATAACTAAATAGCTTTTGTTTCCGAACTGACTGACCAGAATTATTCTATACGTCACTCCAATACACCATCCTCTAGACTTATCCTACACGCGTTCGATCTAGACGTTAAAAAAACTGTATCCTACTTACGGCGGCGTTCTCAATAACTAAAATATAAAAAAGATAAAAAACATCTCAAAATAGTTTTTTTTCCGTCCCCACTGACCAGAATTACTCTTTACATCACTCTAATAACTGACCTCTAGATTTATCCTCTATACGTTCATTGTATAAATGTGTGTTTTCAAAGGAAAACCGTATCCTACTTTCGTCGGTGTCCTGGCCGAGGAGCGGAGCTCCTCGAGCCGAACGCTTGGTATATATAATGTAAATACATTGATAATGTGTGATTTTTGATACCGATAGTAGTTTTACAACGGCTCCTATTTTCGTCACTCTAATGAGCCGACTTCTAGACACAACCCATATACGTTAAATCGAGTAGTTAAACCTAACGCTTTCGGCTTTTGTTTCCGAACCGACTGACCAGAATTATTCTATACGTCACTCCAATACACCAACCTCTAGACTTATCCTACACGCGTTCGATCTAGACGTTAAAAAAACTGTATCCTACTTACGGCGGCGTTCTCAATAACTAAAATATAAAAAAGATAAAAAATATCTCAAATTAGTTTTTTTCCGTCCCGACTGACCAGAATTACTCTTTACATCACACTAATAACCGACCTCTAGATTTATCCTCTATACGTTCATTGTATAAATGTGTGTTTTCAAAGAAAAACCGTATTCTACTTTCTTCGGTGTCCTGGCCGAGGAGCGGAGCTCCTCGAGCCGAACGCTTGGTATATATAATGTAAATACATTGATAATGTATCATTTTTGATACCGATAGTAGTTTTACAACGGCTCCTATTTTCCTCACTCTAATAAACCGAATTCTAGACACAACCGATATACGTTAAACCTAACGCTTTTCGCGGCGTCCCGGTAAAAAAAATTGATAATAAAGCGGAGCTCCTCGAGCCAAACATTTGGAATGACTCTCCCGCTATTCGCAGTGTCCTGGTAAAAAAAAAATTGATAGTAGTTTTACAAAGGCTCTTATTTTCGTCACTCTAATGAGCCGACTTCTAGACACAACCCATATACGTTAAATCGAGTAGTTAAACCTAACGCTTTCGGCGGTGTCCGTGTAAATAAAATTTATCGTGTTTATACTTTTGATCCCGAAAGGCGTTTCACACCGGCCACTGAGGTTCTGTAATTATTCTATACGTCACTCCAATACACCAACCTCTAGACTTATCCTACACGCGTTCGATTTAGACGTTAAAAAAACTGTATCCTACTTACGGCGTCGTTCTCAATAACTAAAATATAAAAAAGATAAAAAATATCTCAAAATAGTTTTTTTTCCGTCCTGACTGACCAGAATTACTCTTTACATCACTCTAATAACCGACCTCTAGATTTATCCTCTATACGTTCATTGTATAAATGTATGTTTTCAAAGAAAAACCGTATCCTACTTTCGTCGGTGTCCTGGCCGAGGAGCGGAGCTCCTCGAGCCGAACGCTTGGTATATATAATGTAAATACATTGATAATGTATCATTTTTGATACCGATAGTAGTTTTACAACGGCTCCTATTTTCCTCACTCTAATAAACCGACTTCTAGACACAACCCATATACGTTAAACCTAACGCTTTTCGCGGCGTCATTATGAGTAAGACCTTTAGGTATTTAGTATTTATAAGTAAGTTTTCAATATTCAATATTAACTTCTAGACATAACCCATATACGTGAAATCGAGACGTTATACCTAACCTGTATGCTACTTTCGACGATGTCTTGGCCGAATAAATAACTAAATAGCTTTTGTTTCCGAACCGACTGACCAGAATTATTCTATACGTCACTCCAATACACCAACCTCTAGACTTATCCTACACGCGTTCGATCTAGACGTTAAAAAAACTGTATCCTACTAACGGCGGCGTTCTCAATAACTAAAATATAAAAAAGATAAAAAATTTCTCAAAACAGTTTTTTTTCCGTCCCGACTGACCAGAATTACTCCGTTAAACCTAACGCTTTCGGCGGTGTCCGTGTAAATAAAATTGATCATGTTTATACTTTTGATCCCGAAAGGCGTTTCACCGGCAGCTATTTTTATATAAAATCAAGCAAAGGGATGCAAGTTGAATCAAAATTATGAACTAACATGTTAACCATTTTTTGAACAGCTACTTAGGTCTGGTCAAAATATATTATACCCAATTTTGCTAAGAGAAAATCATTTTTATTGTAAATGTATATTATCATAGACAAAAGCCGATAAGGTACGGGTCAATTGAGTATTTACTATAGCATATTCACATAATAGTTCTAACTACAATTTACAATTAGTGTTTTCTAAAGAATCATAATTCAGGTCTCTGAAGTTATGCACTTAAAAATTCCAAAATATGCGCTATAAATGGTACGAAAAAATGAAAAATAAGTATTTAACTTGAAAAAATTTAACAAAATCTAAAAAAAAAAAATATGCACTAAAAATCTCATAATATTTTGTATTTAACATAATAATTGTATGTAGTCGAGTAATGAATAATAATTGTTATGAAAATTTCTACAACTAAACCAAGCTTACTTAAAAAAAACTTTAAGACACTATTAATGCAATAAGTTAGTGAACTATTGTTTAAACATTATTATAGTTGAAAAAATATCAACTTTATATATGTTGATAATAAAATAAAATGAAACAAAAGGTTCATACAGAAAGTGTTAATAAAACAGTGTTATAAAAATGAAGGTGAACATATAATGAACATTTTTTTTACTAATAAATTAGTATAGATTGAATCAAAATTATGAACTAACATGTTAACCATTTTTTGAACAGCTACTTAGGTCTGGTCAAAATATATGATACCCATTTTCCCAAGAGAAAATCATTTTTATTGTAAATGTATATATTACCATAGACAAAAGCCAATAAGGCACGGGTCAATTGAGTATTTACTATAGCATTTTCACATAATAGTTCTAACTACAATCTACAATCTGAAAAATGCATTCGGATATACCATAAAAAAAAAAAAAAAAAACATTTTGTATAAATAATTCAACAATATAGGTATACCGTATACTTTTTTTGTGTTGAATAAGACACGACGTATGACATGTTATTATTGAGTATTAAAAAAATAATAATACTATCGAAAAACATATTAAGTGTATGAACATTTTTGGTGACACAAACTGAGGGCAAATTATATTAATGAGATAAAGTATCCAATGTAATGGTAAGTAGATTCTTTAATGGTAATTAGAGTGATGTAAAGAGTAATTCTGGTCAGTCGGGACGGAAAAAAAACTATTTTGAGATATTTTTTATCATTTTTATATTTTAGTTATTGAGAACGCCGCCGTAAGTAGGATACAGTTTTTTTAACGTCTAGATGGCCGGTGTGAAACGCCTTTCGGGATCAAAAGTATAAACATGATAAATTTTATGTACACGGACACCGCCGAAAGCGTTAGGTTTAACTACTCGATTTAACGTATATGTCTAGAATTGTGTCTAGAAGTCGGTTTATTAGAGTGAGGAAAATAGGAGCCGTTGTAAAACTACTATCGGTATCAAAAATGATACATTATCAATGTATTTACATTATTTACCAAGCGTTCGGCTCGAGGAGCTCCGCTCCTCGGCCAGAACACCGACGAAAGTAGGATACGGTTTTTCTTTGAAAACACACATTTATACAATGAACGTATAGAGGAAAAATCTAAAGGTCGGTTATTTGAGTGATGGCCGGTGTGAAACGCCTTTCGGGATCAAAAGTATAAACATGATAAATTTTATTTACACGGACACCGCCGAAAGCGTTAGGTTTAACTACTCGATTTAACGTATATGGGTTGTGTCTAGAAGTCGGCTCATTAGAGTGACGAAAATAGGAGCCGTTGTAAAACTACTATCAATTTTTTTTTTACCAGGACACTGCGAAAAGCGGGAGAGTCATTCCAAATGTTTGGCTCGAGGAGCTCCGCTTTATTATCAATTTTTTGTTACCGGGACGCCGCGAAAAGCGTTAGGTTTAACGTATATGGGTTGTGTCTAGAAGTCGGTTTATTAGAGTGAGGATAATAGGAGCCGTTGGAAAACTACTATCGGTATCAAAAATGATACATTATCAATGTATTTACATAATATATACCATGCGTTCGCCTCGAGGAGCTCCACTCCTCGGCCAGGACACCGACGAAAGTAGGATACGGTTTTTCTTTGAAAACACACATTTATACAATGAACGTATAAAGGATAAATCTAGAGGTCGGTTATTAGAGTGATGTAAAGAGTAATTCTGGTCAGTCGGGACGGAAAAAAAACTATTTTGAGATATTTTTTATCTTTTTTATATTTTAGTTATTGAGAACGCCGCCGTAAGTAGGATACAGTTTTTTTAACGTCTAGATCGAACGCTTGTAGGATAAGTCTAGAGGTTGGTGTATTGGAGTGACGTATAGAATAATTCTGGTCAGTCGGTTCGGAAACAAAAGATATTTAGTTATTTATTCGGCCAAGACATCGGCGAAAGTAGCATACAGGTTAGGTTTAACTACTTGATTTAACGTATATGGGTTGTGTCTAGAAGTCGGCTCATTAGAGTGACGAAAATAGGAGCCGTTGTAAAACTACTATCAATTTTTTTTTTACCAGGACACTGCGAAAATCGGGAGAGTCATTCCAAATGATTGGCTCGAGGAGCTCCGCTTTATTATCAATTTCTTTTACCGGGACGCCGCGAAAAGCGTTAGGTTTAACGTATATGGGTTGTGTCTAGAAGTCGGCTCATTAGAGTGACGAAAATAGGAGCCGTTGTAAAACTACTATCAATTTTTTTTTTACCAGGACACTGTGAAAAGCGGGAGAGTCATTCCAAATGTTTGGCTCGAGGACCTCCGCTTTATTATCAATTTTTTTTACCGGGACGCCGCGAAAACCGTTAGGTTTAACGTATATGGGTTGTGTCTAGAAGTCGGTTTATTAGAGTGAAGAAAATAGGAGCCGTTGTAAAACTACTATCGGTATCAAAAATGATACATTATCAATGTATTTACATTATATATACCAAGCGTTCGCCTCGAGGAGCTCCGCTCCTCGGCCAGGACACCGACGAAAGTAGGATACGGTTTTTCTTTGAAAACACACATTTATACAATGAACGTATAGAGGATAAATCTAGAGGTCGGTTATTAGAGTGATGTAAAGAGTAATTCTGGTCAGTCGGGACGGGAAAAAAACTATTTTGAGATATTTTTTATCTTTTGTATATTTTAGTTATTGAGAACGCCGCCGTAAGTAGGATACACTTTTTTTAACGTCTAGATCGAACGCGTGTAGGATAAGTCTAGAGGTTGGTGTATTGGAGTGACGTATAGAATAATTCTGGTCAGTCGGTTCGGAAACAAAAGCTATTTAGTTATTTATTCGTCCAAGACATCGTCGAAAGTAGCATACAGGTTAGGTTTAACGTCTCGATTTCACGTATATGGGTTATGTCTAGAAGTTAATATTGAATATTGAAAACTTACTTATAAATACTAAATACCTAAAGGTCTTACACATCATAGCCAATGTATTTCACCACTATCAAAAATGGTTTATATTCTACATGGGTGGATAATTGTTATGAAAATTTCTACGACTAAACTTTAAGACACTAATACTGCAATAAGTTAGTGAACACAATTCCTGCAAAACATTTTGTTTAAACATTATTATAGTTGAAAAAGATCAACTTTATATTTTTATGATAATAATAAAATAAAATGCAAAGAAATGTTCAAATAGAAAGTGTAAATAAAACAGTGCTTTAAAAATGATGAATGTGCCTAAATTAATAAAATTCTTTGTAAAGCTCAGTTGATGTAATGAACATTATTTTTACTCACCGTAAGAAAATTTGAGTGCTCTACAATAAACATAAATAAATAAATTTGTATAAATTGACTGTCATTACAGTACCAAACAGTAAATGCAAACAGATTTGATTAGATTTATTCATGTGAGTTGGATAAGGACAATGGAAGTAACTATCAACTTAATTATTATTATATATTATTTTTATATAAAATGTAGCAAAGAGATGCAAGTTGAATCAAAATTATGAACTAACATGTTAACCGTTTTTTGAACAGCTACTTAGGTCTGGTCAAAATATATTATACCCAATTTTGCTAAGAGAAAATCATTTTTATTGTAAATGTATATTACCATAGACAAAAGCCGATAAGGCACGGGTCAATTGAGTATTTACTATAGCATTTTCACATAATAGTTCTAACTACAATTTACAATTGAAAATAGCAATCAGTATTTATTAAAAGGTTTATACAAAAAAAAAAAAGTATACATTTACATATACGGTTTTTTTTATAACAATAACCCTAACATTGTTAGTATTGTGGAAATTAGTTTTTTTAGACGTGGAAAGCTCTTATAGTGACTACTCGATAACGTATTGTAGTTGAATACAGCAGTTAATAAGTACAATCAGATTCTGAAAAAAAACTATGTATGTACAATTAATATAATTTTTTAACGTTTTGTGGGTATAATTTTTGTAAGGCGACCATAGTATTAATGAGTTGAAATCACAGCAAACAGGTACCTATAATAAATAAAAAACATATACAATAAATAAAAAAACATTTTGTATAAATAATTCAACAATATAGGTATACCGTATACTTTTTTTGTGTTGAATAAGACACGACGTATGACATGTTATTATTGAGTATTAAAAAAATAATAATACTATCGAAAAACATATTATGTGTATGAACATTTTTGGTGACACAAACTGAGGGCAAATTATATTAATGAGATAAAGTATCCAATGTAATGGTAAGTAGATTCTTTAATGGTAAGTAGTTTATAATTCTATGGTACCTAAAAGTATTCTATTTAATAAAACAGTGTAAATATTCAATTTTACATAATATTATAGGTACAGCAGAAATGTTTTTCTTAAAAACTTTTTATCCATTGAAAAAAATAAAAACTATTTTGTATAACATAAATATATATGATTAAATAATATAGGTATACTTTTACTTTGTGTCGAATCAGACATGTTATTAGTGAGTAAGTATTCATCAAAAATAATAATACTATCAAAAAACACAAACCGAGAGGAAATTGTTGTATATTAAGATTATTTTATATTAAGAGATAAAAGTATACAATTTAATAGTAAGTAGGTATTGTTTATGACACCCAAAATTGCAAATGTATTTCACATTTTCAACTTATCATCAAATAACCAAATTAAAATGTTAATTAATATATGACTGGTATTTAAGAAATAATATAAAGTCGTTGGACTATTTGTAAATTTATTTCACCACAATCAAAATCAGTGGTTAGTTCAGCTAAAATAATATAATTATTTATTATAACGCTTTGATGATTCGTAGACGGTTATAGTAGGTATATTTTTTAAATTTTCACTTACCATTGTAAAAGTATTTTGATTAGTTTAAAATCGACAAACACGGATAAATAACTATTTGCATATTTACTACCATGATAATATGTAAGAGTGTGTTTTAAGAGAAATTCAACAGTCATAATTCATGCAATTACAATTTTATCCTAGAATTAGGTACTGTTACATACATTTTGTGTTTTGATATAATCTGTACCACTCGAATTATAGGTACCTACGGAGTCGAATTAGAGTATTTTCTATTTAATAAAACAGTATAAATATTCAATTTCCTTTAGTTACTCATACACAGTGTGTTTGTAGCATATAATAGGTCCAGCAGAAATGTCCGATGTGTAGATACCCGATATCATTGGTCAAATCTTCACGCAAAAAGACAAAAGTTGACCTATAAATTATTATTTTGAACTAAATGGTTTATATACAGAAGAAAATAATTAAGACGATATCTGATTTAATACATAAATTATATAAAAGAAATAGAAAGAGTCAAATAATAATATGTTTTCATAATATTTAGTATTTCCTGGATCATCTCTAACACAAACTGTAAATAATCGATAATTGAATAAATAAATTGAATACAGTGTTTTAATAGTCGGTGTTAATAATACACAGATAGGAACTACCTATCGAACACGAATATTAACAGTACCTAGAAAGTATTTGTATTTATTTTTTGCAAAAGCCTAACACTCTCATGACCAATTCTGTCATTAGTAACAAAGTAACTTATTCAATACTTACTTAGTAAATCATTCATTATGAGTAATAATAACCGGTGGACAGCAAGAAACTACAAAACGATCAATATATATATATGAAATGGTATAACGAACAAAAAACTACAAAAAAAAAATATATTACGCGTAAATTAGCGTAAAACGTATAATAAAACACGAATACACGATAAAAACTCGAGTAGTAGAGTGAATTATTAGTTTTTAATATATAATATACGACAAAAGTAATACGAATATACGATATTAAATTATTAATATATTATTTACTATTATTTCTCGAGTACTCTAGAGGTACAAAAAATCACAAAACACTTATATGAGTACACTTTGTATAAAAGACGTACACGGTCAAACCTAATGCGTTTAAATCATATAATATAACAATATAGGATTACAAACTAAATAGTAGTCAATCAGTAGTAGTCGGTAGGTAAAACGTAGCAATTTAAAACATTTTTATTAAGAAAACATAGCAAAAACGTACAAAACACGATAAAACTCGAGTAGTACACATATAATATGACATAATGGTACGAACAAAAAACTACAAAAACGCGTAAATTTTTTCGCGTAAATTTGCGTAAACATATAATAAAACACGAATACACGATAAAAACTCGAGTAGTAGAGTGAATTATTAGTTTTTAATATATAATATATTAAAAAAAGTAATACGAATATACGATATAAGACAAAAGCAACGTGTTATCACGATACACGGGGCCACGTTATCATCAGACGACAAAGAGTAGTGCGAATTGGCGGGAAACGATCACGTTTTTGCAAACGAAAAACGAAAAATCGACCTTTTTTGGGCGCGCGAACGCGTAAAACGACGTCCGGGGACGGGGACAGAATATTTCAAATACGAACTGAATTTTATAGTATGAGAAAAAGAAAAAAACGGCCTTTAAAAAATAGTAGTAAAATTGAGGTTATGTTTACCTTCCGATTTTATATTATAAGAAGCTGCCGGTGAAACGCCTTTCGGGATCAAAAGTATAAACATAGCTCTAGCTGCCGGTGAAATACAGGTGAATTATCTTTTGATTGTGAAGTATTTAAATGCGAGATTCGTTAAAAAACCAAGTTTCTATGGAGAAATTAAAAAAAAAATTGCATACGATAATGTAAGAAAAACACTTGGTTTATGAGTTACTGGTGGTGGCAGATAGACTGAGGTGCTATAATGTAATCAATTTTATATTGATAATACCCTATCGGATTCGAGGGAGATGCCGCCTATGGCTAGCAGACACTCATCACTCTAATAATTTAAAAGTTTGAAATTTGTGTACGTTAGAAAATGCAATATTTTATGTAGATGTTAATAATAAGTTCTTTTAAATATGACTAAAGCTCATCACCTGGGCTAATATTCGTTTGCCATAA
>JALBXZ010000348.1:0-42156 GCA_027580255.1 Therioaphis trifolii | reverse complement strand
CGACATTACTGGTTCCCCTATATGAAACGATATGTAAAAGGTTTTGTTGGATCATGTTTAGACTGTTTGTATAATAAAGTACCTGGTAGACGACGTCTTGTTAAACTACATGCAATTGACAAAATAGGGATACCCTTCCATACAGTACACGTTGATCACTTGGGCCCTTTTATAAAAGGCAAACTTAACAATGTGTATTTGTTTGTATTAATTGATGGATTCACAAAGTTTTCAATTTTAAGACCAACCAAAAATGTTAAGTGCAACACCACCACCAAGTTGATGGAGGATATCATAGCTATATTTGGACCCATGGTGAGGATTGTCAGTGACCGCGGTACAGCTTTCACTGGAAAAGAATTCGAGCAAATGTGTAAAAATAGGAACATTATTCATGTGAGAAATGCAACTGCTACTCCTAGAGCCAATGGACAATGTGAAAGACTGAACCGAACAATCCTATCTATGTTAACAACCACTTGCAAAGAAGAATCCGATTGGGACAAAGAAATAGGAAGAATACAATGGAGCATTAATAATGCATTCAATAAGGCAACAAAATCAACTCCATTCACATTAATGTTTGGGTTTATACCAAGGACCTATGATGGAGATCCGATTCAAGATGAAGTAATATCAACTCAACACAACACATGTGATATTTTACAATTAAGAGCTCGAGCATTGGAGTCAATAGTCACAGAACAAAAGAAAATGCAGAACTATCACAATCAAGGGCGATTTGAAGTCCCTACATTTGCCACCGGGGACTTAGTAATGATACAGCGTCAGACAACAGGCCAACCAGGAGAATCAAAAAAAATGTTGATGAAGTACAAGGGACCTTATGTAATTACAGAAGTTTTACCCAATGATCGTTTCAGAGTACAAGATTTACCAGAGATTCAAAGAACTCAAAAATTCTATGAAGGTGTTGTAGCTATAGATCAGATGAAGAGATATATAAACTCTGGATCTGACTCATGTGAAGAAGAAGAGGAAGACAGTAACCAGGTGCATGAAGTAATGGAGAAGAAAGAAGAGGACAAGACTGATCAACGGCCTACTCGAGTCAAGAAAAAGCCTAAGAAATTTGAAGACTTTATATGATCTCTTATAATATGTATTAATTTATTATAAATGTAAACAAATGTATGTATGTATCTTATGAGGACATAAGGCTTAAGGATGGCCGAATGTTATATTTATAAAAAAAAAGTAATGTAGATAATGATACGGATGGGGTATAGTCCGCTCTAACCTATAGCCCGTACGTCAGCAGTGTTAATCCGTACGTCGTGATGAACGGTCATAAAAGTACCATGAATCTTATTTTGTCGTTTAGCTCTTATTGTTTTTTTGTATTTAAATAATTTTATTGTGTTTTATAAAAGTGGTTTATATAATTAAATATTAATACAATTTACTGGCTACCTTAGAAAATGTACGTTCAGCAGATGCTGACGATGCTGGTATTGTACATAATCCTTTGTACGCTAGATACATGTTTGGAAAAGAAGCCGTCAATCCATGAGAACTAAGCAGATGTAGCATAGATGATGAAAATCCTTTTGGGTTGTGTTCTTTTTTTCATGTATTACATGTATTTTCATTTTAGTTTTCATCATCTTCACTATCAACAGCATCTTCCTTATTGAACGATTGAAATATATTTGAATTAGAACTTGCATTTTCCAATGCCTGATAACTTTTAACAAAAACTTGGTACTCAGTTTGAAGATTTTCTAAATGTATTTCTGGTAACCATTTAGCCAATTCACTGAACTCATTTTTAGACAGTGCATACTCATCATTATTTTTTGTGTGCAATATTCGTTCTTCAGTTAACAAACTTAGGTTAGTTAGAAGACCTCGAGACGAACGAAATCTATTTTTCAGTGTTTCATTGACTGTATCCAATGAATAATAAAAGAATTCTATTTTAAATTTAGTTTGAATATCTATATTAGACTCATCTTGACATAATTCTCCTGGCATTTTCTTAATTCTTCGAATACGAATTTCTTTTAAACCAGTTACATCCAAATTATTATCACTAGCAAATGATTTTGATTCATCGATTAGTAATGAAAACTGTTCTTCTGATCTTAGAACCTTGAGTCTATTCTGAGCACTATCAACCAAACATAGAGCTTCCACATAATCCAGACTGGGTGATTGAAGGTAACTTGATAATGGTGTTGTGACAGCAAATAGTTTTCTCATAAAAATCATAACAGCAATAAACTCAAAAGATGAAACACTATGTTATAATCCTCTGGCTTGTATAACAGTTGTAGCATCTTCAGATTTTAAAAAACTTTCTAAAGTTTTAATAACAGCAAGGTATTTATGATATATTGCATTGATGGCACGGTCATGTGAACACCATCGAGCTGTTGATAAATTTTTCAATCTTAGCATTTTACCATTAGGATATAACTTGGTTTGATTATCAACGAACTCGGCATTTCTTTTCCTGGCGGACATAAAAACAGTAAGAGCTTGGACAGTGGTGAAAAATTGTTTTGTATAAATACTAGATTCACAAACATTAACCACGACCAAATTCAAAATATGAGCGAAACACCACACATTAACAGCTCTAGGATTTTCGTTTTGTATATAACTTTTTAAACCGCGATATTTTCCTTGCATTGAACTAGCGCCATCAAAAGCTTGTGCACATAATTCTTTCTTCCAATTTATATTATATTTTTCACAAATACTACAGAATGAATCAAATAAACCTTTACCAGTTGCATCTTTAGCTACTTCAACTGATAATAAACGCTCTTGTATATCACCATTATCCATTACATATCGAACAACAAAGGCCAATTGTTCTAAATGAGTAAGATCTGTAGTGGTGTCAATAATAATAGAAAATAATCCACTTCCATTTAAATCATAAATGATTTTTTCTCTTATAATGTTACTTAAAATAGACAACATTTTATTTTGTGTATCATTTGATAAATAAGTAATTCTATTTTTTTTTGAATTCTCAGCTATATTCAACAAATGTGTAGAAAGGTAAGGATTATAATCACCAAGTAGATGAATGAGCTCTAAAAAATTTCCTCTATTACTAGACAGGTTATCTTCTTGGTGGCCCCGAAAAGCTAAATTTTGTCTTGCCAAAAATAAAACAGCCTTGAAGATAGTTAAAAAAATTTGTCGATTTTCAGCAATTTGTTTATTATTTGAAACATTTAATCCAATATCAACTCTTTGGTTTCTTAGATACATTTCTCGACTTATTTCAGCAGTTAAATGATAAGAACGAAATTCATGAGACTTCATACGATCAATAAGATGTTTCCAATTATTAGTTCCCTCTATAGCTAACAAATCTTTTTGTGCATCTTTTAATCCAAATAATTTACAAGTAATACAGTAAATTTTATCAGTTTTGGGAGAATACGATAACCAAAAACGTTGAACTTTTTTCCCATTTCCTACATCTTTGTAGTAATAATTTGCACTAAAAGATCTCCCATTTTCAATTGGAAATTTTTTATTTACCAGTTCAGAAGAAATTGGTTGACATGGTCCCATATTGACTAACATCATACGTAGTTCAGGAGAAATAGATTTCATCTTGATAAATAAACTCGGATCATTTGGAAAAGTATTTACACCATAGGCAAGTTCGTTTTGTGGACCATAATGATAAATTTCTGCTGTTTATAAAACAAAAGCAATTTTACTGATACTTATAATTTTATAAATATCTAACTATTAATAAAAATACCTAATGCTGTAGTTTAAAAAAACTAAAATAAATAAATATAACATAAATAAATCTTTGTAAAATTATAAGAATATTTTTTCTATAAAATACAAAGACAAAAAAATAACATAAATTCAGAAAACAAATTTTGATTAAATTTCACAAAAATCATTTACTGATTGAAACATACTATGTTAGAAAAAAAACCTTTCCAAGTTACTATAATATTTGTTATAAAATAAATTTATTGTATGTGTGTATATTTTTATAAAAAAAAACACACTTGATTTGGATATATAAGATAAAGTAATAATAAAGGTAATTTATTAACTCATAAATACCTGTTATATCTACAGGTATATTTGAATGAATAATGGACTCTTCAACTGCTGATGTACTTGGTGAAGAATTAGATATAACTAAAAATTAAAAACATAATATTTATATAAAAAACAATAAATAGGCTCACATGAATATTTTTGTATTTACCTAATAGATAAATTAAAAAAAAAATATATTAAGTCAATATGTGGGTGGTTTTTCAATACAACACTACTTTAAAAGTTCATAAATACCTGTTTTATCTACAGGTTTATCTGAATGAATAATGGATTCTTCAACTGCTGATGTACTTGGTAAAAAATTAGGTATAACTAAAAATTAAAAACATAATATTTAAATAAAAAACAACAAATAAGCTTACATGAATATTTTTGTATTTAATAGATCAATTTAAAAAGAAAGTGATTATTCTAAATTAGGTGACCTGAGAGGATACTAGAGTATTAGACACTGTTTTCTCTCTCTGGCCCATATGTCACAATGATAAAACGCATATATTCAGAATCAATTTTTTGATTTCAAAAACTATGGAGGATACATTTTTTTTATGGGTATGACATATTGATTCGTCTAAACATTGTCTCAAAACAATTTAAATACCATTTAAATTTATAATATTTTTTTATTTTGAAATTTGAATACTAAGTCAAATAATAATAAAATATAAAACCTTCAAAATATTATTCTCTATATTTTTTGGTATGGGTGATTCTACCCTAAGATAACTCAAAAGTCTTAAAAAACGATTTTAGGTGAAAGAGTTTGATCTATGTACTATGTTGCACGTGGGTTTGAGATTGAAAACAAATTTAACACTGGCATCCACTTGTAAGTTTTAATGTAATTAATTAACTTATACTAATAGGTACTTACCTTTCAATGAACTATCGACAAAAAATGTTGTTATTTTGTTGTTCCCAACTGTCGCAGCTTCAATATTTTTTCTTTTTTTACACGATTTAATATGTAATTTATAATTATGTTCATTTAACAAACTAAGATTTTTACCACAATGACAAAATATGACCGATTTGGTTTTGGAATTCATTTCAAATTTTAATATTACACATATTTTATAAATTCATAATACGTCAATATTACAACTTTGTATTGAAAATAAGACGTTCGTATTTATTCGTAGAACGTAGACCGCGATTAACGCACTGGGCGAAGACGGGCCGCGGGCGAATAGATACACACACACTGTACAACGAGAAGCGGCATGTACAGCGCAATTGGAATTTCCAAATGTCAACTATTATTATCGAATAATATCTATAAATTCTATTCGAATATTCGATAATTCGATCTATCTTTTGTTATTGCAAAAGCGTACGACATCAATGTATTACCATGCGGTTCTTGCGTCCTTGCATTATTTAATTATTAAATTAAATACAATATATTATTACAGTAGACGGAATATGTTGGTTTACTATTATAGTGGTACCTGTCAAGGGGGTACCCCCCCTCAAGATCTTATTCGGGCAATTGCCCGTTTGGGACCTATGTTCGCCACGCCACTGAGTGAAATGATGTTACAAAGTAAAAGGTATGAAATATTTTATTCAAAACTTTTTATGGGAACCCAAACATATTTTAAAATTAAAGTATATTTTCATAAAAGTAAAACTAAAAATACTTGCATTAAAAATTAAGGATGAGTTGCGAAATAAAAGTTACAATTATAATACAAAAATACATATTTTCTTGGTTTATCATGCAATATTTTTCATTTTTTTTTTTTTACTTACGAGTACAACTGATAACATCGTACCTATTCATTTTATATTTAATATTCAAAATATTAAAATTCGAATTCTAATTATATTTATGTTGCATCCATTTTCAGCAATGTTTAAATTATTTTTCCATATAATATACTTATTCCGTGTTCATTAATTTAAACATACCAGATAACAAAATAATAAATATAATACAATTCATATCAACAACTTTTTGGGTCAGATATATTTATGTTTTGGTTATTTTATATACTAGTTATACCAATATAAAAAACACTACATCAATCAAATAATAAAATAAGTATCAATCATTAAAAAATCTATGATAGGTCTATGATATAAACCATTGTGGTGTATGCATTTTGTTCAAATAAATTACATATTAATATACATTTATAATCTATTTTCAGGTTCAGCATATCAGCTATAATTGCCTATATAGGCGATGAAAACGTCAATACCACTGGTCACTATATAGCATATTGCAAACGTGTGAAAAGAAGTTGGGAGGTGTAAAATGACCTGGCAAAAGAAATAACTAGAGTCAATAACATTCCCACTGATATAAATGTTCAACAAGTCTAATACATATTATGTACATAAAATAATTTGTATTATTTATTGCAAATGTATAATTTTTTAAGAAAAAGATTTCTTATTACATTATAAAGAAAAATATTTAATTTAAATTAATATAACAAGTTAAATGAAGCTAAAGTTTTTAAATACTTATTTTCAATTTGAATTTTAACATTAAGTGAAATATTCGGAATTAATGAGGATCATATTAATGGGCCATGACAGTCGAATTAAATGTTAGAAGAAATTACTTTATTATTAAAATCTGAAAGTTTGACTTTATAATGAAAATTATGCAGGGATATAGCTTAAATGGAAATTTGCAGGTATTTTTAGATAAAAGTCTCTCGAAATCCAAAAAACCATGATCAAAAGAAAAATAAGAGTACAAATATAACTAAATTAGTGAATGTAACGAGTTTATATTCAAAACGCAACTTAATGCATATAAAAAGGATACAACATATTTCTTAGATTTATTTATTTATTTTTGTTACGACCCAAGCGGCCGAGACATTTTTCTAAAGATTATTTAATCGAGACCGCCACCTTACAAATTCAATATAATTTCTAAGAATTGCGTTTGTGTGTGTGTATGTGTGTTTCTGTGTCTATGGCTGTGTGCGTTTCTCTCACACCAGATGTGACAGAACTTGACCCTCTCTCCGTATGTACTGACGGAGAAGGCACGCAAGTTAGGTGATAAATGTTTACTCATTTTGACGTTTCGTTGAGAATGCCTATCGAATGGTCATCATCAAATGTGTTTAATATTATGCTTTATACTTTTTTCTGCTCATGGCCGTTGTCGCAATTATTTATACTCGCTTTTTTTTCGTGCCACATGTTGCGCATTTCTATTGCGATGCCGCGCGGCTTGTATTCAAGATTAACGCCGCCTAATTAGAAAGGAAAGAGATTTGTAGGTAAATAATTATTTGAGAGTTTCAGTGTACTGTGTATTTCGTTGTTTATTCGTTTCCGTAAACGGACCATTTTCAGCTGAGATTATAAATGACTTCTCTTACTACGATGCGTCTGCGTGATATGACATAACATTATCGTTTTGTTCTAGTCAGGAACCATTGTGTGCATATCACGTCACAAAATTATTTTTAATCAAAAAATTATTTTTATTCGTTTCGTATTGATCTATTATCATTTATCAGCACACATGTTTGCATAAAGCGCAAACAGTCTATAATAAAGTAATTTTTAACAACGGTCGTGCAACGCAAACGTTAGCTGCACGTGTGTGTGTATGAGTATGTGTGTGTGTGTGTGTGTGTGTGTGTGTGTGTGTGTGTGTCTTGTTCCGGACAATGTAACAAAACGTCACCCTGTATGCACGAAAGGAGACAGCCGTGGCAGGTGATACATTTCTAGAACGCCCGTCAAATGATAACAATTGAAGGGTCCAATGCAACAACCACTAACCAGTCAACTCCATTTTTGAGCGAAATCGTTTTATTCATTGATATGATAAAGAATAAAATTATTCACAAATGGGTGCAACAAACGTACTCCTCCGTTAATTATTAAATTAAATATGAGTAAAAACGGAGTTGTCTGATTGTGAATTTAAGCGCAACAAATAGATAACTCCGGAGTTGTCTGGTTGTTACATTAAAATCATTAAATACCGAATCCATACATTTTTGTGCAATAAGCAGATAACTCCGGAGTTATCTTGTTATTGCATAAAATACATGGTCACACTGTAATATTCACACATGGGTTATTATCTAATATCTTATCATCAATTTATTAATTATTTCCTACGTTGCTACGTTACTTGTTCGTAATAAAACAAATTTAATATCCATTCAACGTTGTTACTTTTTATTTAAATAGTTTATTTTAACTTTTAAGTATGTATAAAATATAAAATATATCATCAGTTTTGTGGGTTGTGTTGTTTTTACGATGGACGATCGAAATATTGAAGATGCTCTCGACGAATCGTTTGAAATGTCTGACGATGATTTTTTGGAAGTCATAATTTATTGAATATTTTCAATATTCTTTTTAATACATAAAGAAAGGTAACCTATTATGTTGTATTTAAATAGTTTAAAACAGTCATTAATTTATTCCAAATCATTTTTGTTTCAGAATAATGACAAGAAGTCCTAATTTATTCAATTTGGAATATATTTTTTATTTTATATTTATTTTTCATGCTAATAAAAAGATTTACAAAGTTTCTCATCATTTTGTTACATTCTTTACATACTACACAAGGATATTCTAACTAAATAAACTTAGTATTTTTCAATCCCTATTTTTAATTGATTTTTGAACTTATAAACTTTCAAAAAACATGATATATTTTGGACAACAACCAGACAACTCCTAGTAGTCCTTAACTTCCAATAATTATTGAGCCTAATGGAACTTGCATAAAGGTTATTGTCATATTTCATATGATACAACAAGTAATTTATAAATAAATAGTATAAACAAAATTATTCTATAAAATTAATTTGTTCATTAAAACAGTTTATATGCTCTCCTGAAAAATTAATGAAAATGGAGTTGACTGGTTGTTGCATTGGACCCTTCAATTATATTGTACTTATAATATATTATAATATTATCATTTCTATATTTTACTGCACATAACCGCTGCCACTAATATCCGCTAGTGATGGCAAGTTGTTATCTTTTTCTGTAACAGTTATAAACTGTTATTGTTATTTGAAAAATAACAGTGAAAATAACAGTTACTGTTCTTGATACTGTTACTAGATGAAAAGCTGCACTCGGCTCTCGGGAATGCCGAATGATACAGTAGCTGTTATTTTTTGGCATATTGATATTAGTGTTCCTGTTATTATTTTATTAACTCGAGATTTAACGATGAATATTCATTATTATTTCTAGCGTGGGGAGTATTTTAACTTAAGTTACAATTAACTGTAACAAAATAACTTTTTATGTAATTTGATGGTAGGTACTTAAATTAATTTTGTTGTAAGTACGTAATTTAAGTATCTTTTTTGCATGAAAATTTACTCAACTACTCCTTACATTTTTTTGTTTAATACATTTTCAGATCTTATTAATAATGTATGTAATTAAATCATATTAGGATAAATGTCCTGACATATATTTTTGTAATTGCTATTATTGTATACAATAAATATATTATATAAATCAAGTTTATACTCTTAATTGAGTTTTTATTGTTATATCATTATATTATGGAGTTCTGGAAAATTTGTTTAAGATAAATAAATTATTTATAAAATTATATTATACTCTTGTATTTGTATTCCTTTAATCCTTTATTTTCAATATTGTCTTATAGTATCAATTTATTAAAACCTTGGTTCCTCATGAAAATTCAAAAAGAATATTTTGTAAAATAAACATAATAGTATTATAATATATTGTATACTATTATGTAAAAATAAATACAAGAAAAATCTGAGACTTCACATAATTGGTTAAAAAAGCTTGTTATAATATTAATATAGATGAAAAGTTTATTAAATAATTTTATATCGTAAGAAAATATTAATTACAACTAAATCAAGATCAAAACAATAATATGAATATTTCAAAATGAAAATAGCAGGAATACATCTACATAACAGTATTTAATTTTTTATATTAGAATATAAATTTATACGATCATTTTAAGTATTTAAATAAAAATATAATTATGCCTTATGCTAGCATATTCTAATTTGGTTAAAACCTAAATGAACAGGAATATGCATGTCTGTTCCTGAGTGTGTATTTTTTTTTCCAAAGTTATGTAAATTCATATCTTTATTCTGTCATTACGATTCCGTAACTTATTGTGTGATATTATATTTTATTAAGTACATAGTAAGCATAATCAGTGACTTCTCTAAATTTGTTTGAAATATGTTTACTTAAAAGTTTTTATATTTTTATATTAAAATGGACAAACGTACGAGTGGTATTTGGAGCTATTTCTCAGTAATTGATCAAACAAATAAAATTTCGAAGTGTGATATTTGTTTAAAAAAATATTCTTTTAAATCTACACTGACAAATCTAAAAAAACACTAAGCAGGCGTTCATGCAATTAAAATGTCGTCGAATTCCTCTAAGGTAAGTACATATCCATGGATTTTTTGTTATTTTAATTTATAAAAATGTAAGATTAAACTAAATTAAAATTACAACTTCCTAAAATATTTTGTACATTATTAGACATGACAAATCAAAACTAAGGATTTAAAAAAAATAATGATTAAAATATTAAATAATACACTATTAAGTACTAAGTATTGAAATTAATACAATTTAATTTTTATATTTATTATTATTCGAAAATCATATAAAAATTAATAACTTTTATACAATTATAATTCTTTAACTTAAGTTCTTTTAATTTTACATTAGAATCATAACGAAAGCGAAAGTATTGATAACCCGGATAATCCTACACACAGTACACAGCCATCTGAGCCTAGTTCTTCACTGTTGTCTGAAACAAATGAAACTGAATCCTTTCTAAATACACCATCACCATCAAATGCTTTTACCATAATGCAAGCATCAACTTCTATTCTGAAAAAAAGACAAATGTCTGTTGTTGGTTATTTACCAAAAAAACTATCTGTAGATGCAAAAAAAAAGTTAAATCAAACGCTATTAAAACTTTTTGTTAACGATTTCCAACCTTTTAAGGTTGTTGAAGATTTAGGTTTCAAACAATTTGTAAAGATCCTGAATCCTAATTATGAGCTGCCAAATTGTCATACAATATCCAAAGAACTCATTCCAGCTATGTATGAAAAATGTTTAGGGGAGATGAAAAGCTTGACATCAACCGTAGAAAGTGCTTGTTTGACGACAGATTGTTGGACATCCAGAAACAATGAGAGTTTTATGGCCATTACAATACATTTTATTGACACTAAATTTGAACTAAAATCTATACTTCTAGAATGTTCTTCGTTCGACTTAAACCATACTGGACACAACCTCGCACAAGAAATTAACCGAATATTGGAATCATGGGAATTAACTAAAAAAATTACATTTGCAGTTTCTGATAACGCATACAACATAAAAAATGCCCTTAATAACTTAAGTTTAACCCTTTCAGTCCCCTTGTCCATTGGAATGGACACACTTTTAAAATATCATTTCTAAATTCCCTGTAATCAATATATAATTTCTCAGAATATTCTTAAGTGTACAATTAATTAACTTTTATCACTATAATATCTATTTAAATACACATTTTCAATGATTTATCAAAACAAAAATTTGATTTTGAATGTGTTTTGGTGATACACTGATTTAGTTATATTCGTACTTTATTTTCTCTCATCTTTGTAGTTTGGTAACACTGGAAAAAATACTATTATATTGATACATGTGCTGACTACAATTTAAAATTATTGGATTGAGAGAAATATGAACGATAACAAAATTAACAGCTGTGTAAATATTGTCCATTGTAATGGACATTATGACTGAAGCATAAAGTAATATTACTCTATGGACTGAATCATTGTGTTATCATTTGTCACGCACGTGCCGATTATCATATAACGAATAACCATTATTTAAAATTTTCAACATTTTCGTGTTGGTTTACGTTTCAACTTATGTTGTAAATTTGTAAATAATATTACAATTAGATTAAAATACGTACTGTCGTGCCTATAATTGCTGGTGAATAATTAAAATGGCAAAGCTTGAAGACTATGATATAGCTGAAATTCTAAATGGTTATGATTCAGAAATGGATGGTTTAGAAAGTGATGATGAAAATGAAAATGAGCTCGATGCCCAAGCCAAGAACGGTATTATAATTTAAATTAATAAAATATAAGAATAACTTTTATTGATTAATTTTTGCCCTTAGATGTTTTCCCAATTGATGAACTTCAACATTTAATGGATGAATTTGATACAGGAGATTCGGTTGAAATAGAATTAGAACAGTATGAAGAAAATAAATCAGTAAATAACGTAACAAATATTCAACAAAATGAAAGTAATAGTATATGTTTTACAGAAAAAAAAGATATAAAATGGCAAAGAAGTCCTTTCCCAACTTTAAATTTAAATTTACAATCAATTGATGATGTGCAACCTGAAATAATTGGTTCTGATATAATAAATTCTCCAATTACATATTTTTCAAGGTATTTTAGTGATGTAAATTTTGAATCGATGGCTCATTATACTAATGTGTATGCATTACAAAAAGGAAAACCTTGGAAAAATACTGATGTAAGAGAAATAAGAATATTTATAGGCCTTCATATAATAATGGGCTGTACAAAATTCGCTAGAATCAGGATGTATTGGAATTTGGTTTTAAAAATGAATGTATTTGTTGAAAACATGAATAGAAATAGATTTTTTGCTCTGAGAACAAATTTTCATGTAATTGATAATTTAGAAATTAGTAAAAATAATAATGATAAGTTTGTAAAAGTCAGACCAATGTATGATTGTATAAAGAAACGTTGTGAACAATTAAATGTTGAAAGAAATGTTAGTATAGATGAACAAATGATACCTTTCAAAGGACATTTAAACATCAAACAATATATGAAAGGGAAACCCAGCCCATGGGGAATAAAAAATTATGTTATGTGTGGTGCTAGTGGTATTATGTATAATTTTATTTTATATCAAGGTAAAGGTACTGAATTTGACCAACATCTTTTAAAACAATTTGGACTAGGAGGTACAGTTGTTTTAACTCTGTCCCAAAAATTGCAAATGAATAAACATTATCTTTTTTTTGATAATTACTTCTCTGGCTATAATCTTATGGAATCATTAAATCAAAAACAAATTTATGCAATATGCACAATTAGAGAAAACAGATTTGCTAATCCTCCACTTTTAAAAGATAATGTTATGGCTAGCAAAGGGCAAGGTACAACTGATGAGATAACTAATGTAGAAAATACTATTACACTTGTAAAATGGTATGACAACAAAAGTGTAAATATGTGTTCAAATTTCATTGCATCTGGTATTCCAGATACTGTTCAGCGTTGGAATAAAAAAGAAAAAAAATATGTTTGTGTGGAAAGACCTGAAGTTATAAAATTATACAATCAAAATATGGGGGGCGTTGATAAATATGATCAGCTCATTAGTTATTACAGAATATTTTTAAAGTCTAAAAAATGGACTTTAAGAATGGTATCTCATGCAGTGGACATGGCAGTAACTAATTCTTGGTTAGAATATTATCTGGACTGTAAAATACTAAATATCCCTACTAAAGAAAGAATGGATTTGTTGGAATTTAGACTTAGATTAGCAGATAATTTAATAAATGTAGGAAAAGTTGATACTCCAAAAAGACCAAGAGGTCGTCCTCGCGAATGTTCTTCACTTGATAATTCACCATCTCCTTCGCCTACGAGGATTAGGTATAATTCTAAAGAAATTAGGCCATTCCATGAAACTAAAACTGATCAAATTGGTCATTTTCCAATGTCTGATAATAATAGTGAAGCTACTTGGTGTAAAAATACAAACTGTAATGGTAAAACACATGTATATTGCATGAAATGTAAAGTACATTTGTGTTTTGTAGTAAAAAAAAAACATTGCTTCACTGAGTTTCACCAATAAGTTGATGTTAAAATTATTTTAATTAAAAAAAAAGAGAAAAAAAAAAAGACTGTTCAAGTACTTTTTATTTTTGTTTTATTATGGGTACCAAATAGAAATATTATCATTAAAAATTGTTTTATCATACAAATATGTAATTTCTAGGTTGTTTTGTTATAATTACAAATATCAGTGATATTTTAATTAGTATTTGTAATTTTGTTAAATTTGTATTCTACATTTTTGATCTAAAGTGTATCATTTATATAATCTTTAAGAAATATTTTATCAAAAAATAATTCAATTGTTAAATTACTTTGATATTATTAAAAAGTGTAATGATATTTTAATATTTTATTCAGTTTTTGTAGTTTCGTTAAATTATAATTTAAGTTTTTGATTAAAGGTATATTATTATTAAAAATATGTAATTAAAAAAAAATTTCTTGTTGTTATTTTGTAATAATGAAAAATTGTTATGATCTTATTATTTTCTACATTTATATTGCATTTTACATAGTATTATATTTAATGTTAATAATTTATTTATTATAAAATAATGATATTGTTATGTTGTTTTAAAATTATGAAACATTATTATGAATTTGTTATGTTTTACATTTGTAGTTTTCAATTATAATTTACTTATTATATTATTTATTTTGATTTTTCATTTTATTTTAAAATTATTATGAAATAATTTATTATTTTGTACTGGAGTCATATTGTCCATTACAGTGGACAACCCCCCCATTTTGGTAAAAATGGAAAAATTAGCCCCAAATTTCTTTTAATGGATTTACAATGTCTATCATATGAGATTTTATCATAAATATTTTTTTTTTGTATTTCTTAATTCGGGACTGAAAGGGTTAAAGAATATGGACTGTTTTGCACATACAATGAATCTTATAGTCCAGTCTGCGCTCACTTTAGAAGAAGACCTGATAAACAAAACAAAAAATATTGTTTCTCATTTTAGAAAGAGTACAGTAGCCAACAATTCATTCAAAACTTACCAATTAAATAATGGTATAAAAAATCCAAAAAAATTAATTCAGGATGTCTCTACTAGATTGAATTCAACATATTATATGGTATGCAGATTTGTCGAGTTAGAAACCTCAATTCGTGGTACTTTGGGTTTACTTAATAATGCTCCTGAAAATCTTCGGCCAGAAGAATGGACTATTTTGAAAGATCTTATTAAAGTATTGAAGCCCTTTGAGGAATCTACTCAAGCAATAAGTGGACAAAGATACATGACTGCGTCATTAGTAATAGTAATTGTTCAAGGACTCTTTAAATTTTATAATAGTTTAAGAAAAACTAACCTGGCACCAAGAGTTTTACATGTGGTTGATAAACTTATAGCTAATATGAATGAAATAGACGGATTAAAAAATTTAGAAAAAAGTAAAACTCTTTCAAGATGCACATTTCTTGACCCAAGATTTAAACACATTCCATTTAACCATAATGATACTCTATTGAATACTACAAAAAATGATTTAATAGAAAAAACGGCAAACATTATTCGTAGCAAATATACCGAAGAGTATGAATCAGTAAGTTTGGCAGATGTTAACATACCTCCCAATAGCGAACAACCGTCTATATGGGATGATATTGACAGTTGTGTAGCCAAGTCAACACCTATTGGTACTGCAACATCAAGAGCTATTGTGGAACTGCAACGTTACATGGAAGATTCGATAATTTCTAGACATCAAGATCCATTAAAATGGTGGAAAGACCACAGTTATAACTACCCAAATTTGAGTATTTTGGCCAAAAATACATTGTGCCATCTCGGAACATCCGTACCTTGCGAGAGAGTTTTTTCTAGTGCTGGATTAGTTCTCAATGATCGACGCTGTAGGCTAAAAAGTGAGAAAGTGAACATGCTACTATTTCTTCACTACAATTCAAGTTAATTTATAATTTATAATGTTTATATTTATATATGTATATACTTTTTCATTAAAATGTTGTTTTTATTATTTTATATTAAATCAAACATAAAATATTGCTTTGATAGGCAAGGTGCCAAGGTGATTGTTTATTTGAATTATTATTATTAAGTAATAATTTTATTTTTTATTTATGAATTATGCATTATAATATAGGTAATATTATAGCAATGAAAACATTTTTCATAAACATTTAATGTTTATATTACAAGTTTTATTATTACTTATGAGTTATAAAAATTACTTTAAATTAAATGTTGTTTCTAATATGTATAGTTTAGACAAACTCATTTTAATTATTATTTATATAATTTATGAACAGTTTATTATTATATACATTATATATCAGCAAAGGCAATTGTTTGAATTAAAATTATTATAAATATTGTGTTTATGTTGAGTGTTGTAAATATCCTTTCATAATACCTACATCTCATCATTGAGTATTGACAGAAATATTATTGGTAAGCTACAGTAAAGAAATCGTCACAAGAAGGATTGGTCGTAAGTAATAACGGTAAGTTATACGGTAAGTAATAATTTATCAAACTTTTTACTTTTTACCATTTACCATTTAATTTACTTAACAAACAAGATTTAAAATTATATAAGATCAAAAACAAACACAGTAACACTAAACATAAACAACATTACCATTATAACATTTTTTCCTTGAGTCTTGGGTTTGAGTACTTCATAACACTACCTAACTAAGTAACTAAAATCTAAATGCATATTGCACGTGCATAATGCATATGTATATTGTGTACTATATTAATTATTATAATTATTATTTTGTGCGAATGCAAAATACTGCAAATAATTTGATTATATAGATATTATTATTCGATCACAGATTAAACTGATTAAAGCTAACCGTGGTGGCGTGGTTGGTTTGGTATGATATGGATGGATCATCGGCATATTTTGGCACCATCGAGATATATAAACTATAAGTTTGGCACTAAATACTGATAAGTGATAACAAAGGAAAATATAATCTGTAGAAACTAGAAATAGAATGAAAAAATTGAATAAAATATTATTATCACTATTAATTTATAACAGTTACAAACATTCATAACAAGTTGACATCCATTACATTTTATTATCTAAGATCGTGTAATGAAAAATACATCATAACAAAAAATAACAATAACTGTTACTTTTTCTTCCAAGTAACAGGCTGTTATTGTTACTTCAGTCACAGAATAAATGAAATCAGAAGCGTCACCTTTGATAAAGTTACATTGCTCTTATGGGAAAATGAAAAAACGGTCCGACATTTTGGATATTGAATCAGTGTGACCATGAAAAAAAATCTTAAATATCTTTAAGTTATTTACGTTTCCGAACATATTTACAAGCTGAAATGTGATATCACCACAGAATAAATGAAATTAAAATTTAAAATTAAATTAAAATTTTTTCTAAAATCCATTTAAAGACTTATAAAAAAAAAATTAATAAATTAAGAATTAGGGAGTTGGGTACATTTTAAAAATAACCTCTCTTTACAATTTTAAATTGTTCACATTGCTAATCGACTATTTCATATTCTATAGATAATTAATCTTCATGTTTATTTAATGTTAATTGTATAATAAAATTTACTTGTATTACATGTACTTAAAGTTTAGTATGTATGCATGCATTTTCCTTTTATTTTATTTATTCATGTATATTTATAATTATTAATTATTTTAATAAATGAATTTATTATACTAGTAAAATCTATTTGTATTTGTTTTTCTTTATTTATATTAATTTCCATACCTATAATGGTAACATACAATTAACCATAAAATATTTCTTTTATGGTATTTCATAAAAAAAAAGAACAAGATTATTCCAATGATTTTATTTTATTAAAAAGATATCAACAACAGACATACTACAATTGAAGGGCTCTGTGCAAGAACTAGACAGCTCAACTTTTTAAAAATTTTCAGGAAACTGAAGATTTGATAAAGATGATAGAACAAAAAAATATCATACAAATTACTTTAAAATCTATACAATTAGCCTCAGATTTTGATGTAATACAAAAGCCTTAACTTTTTTTATTCATATCAAATTTCAATAAACAACTACAAAAATTATGGAGCTGTCCTGGTATATGTGCATAATTTCATAGTTCATTTTTTATTTAAATTTAAATTTTGTTCTCAATATTTAAGTTATAATTACTTTAAAAAAAAAAAAAAAAAACTATTTAAAATAACACTAAATGCCATTATTTTAAGTATTTTCAAAGAATATATCATAAAAAACTTGAAAAATATGAGAAAGTTAGGGTCATTAGCTGTCTTGATTTATGCACATAAATTTATAGGTAATTAACATTTTTATTTTTATTTAAATTGTTCCAGAAAACTATTAATTAGCACCACATATCATATTATAATAATATATTATGAAAACTTGTCACAATAACTTGAAAAATCAAAAATATAATAAAGTAGGTAGGGTAATACACATTATATTGTACTCATTAGCACTTACCCTATATGTTCAAATAAAATATAATGGAAAACTGGTTTAAATATTTCGGAAACAAAATAAGTTTGTTTAATGGTTTCCATTCCTAACTTCCTAATTGTTTATAAAACCTTTTAAAACTCAAACTAAAACATTAATTTAGGAAAATAAAAATGAAACCTGAGTGAACTTTCAAATATTTTATTAAATATCAATAAATATTAAAACAAAACAAATTAGAATTAAAAACAAATATTTATAATAAAAAACACAGATTTATAGACATCATTTTTCTGTACTAGAATCTAAAATAAAAACAGTTTTCAACAAATATGAAGCAGTCTGGTTCTTGCACGTCATTGAATACTTGACTGTTATTAATGTTTGATTATGAGAGTATGAACACTTTATAACAAATTTAAAAATAAAGGCTACTTCCGAAGGAACGTCGTTTTTGTAAAAAATATTGCTCAACAGACAAAATTACTGCCTTTTGAAAAATCTAGAACTCCGAACATTATAACTTCAATCTTCGATAAATGCATGGACAAAAAATAAATGCTGGTTGTACGTTTTCTTTAAACTAATTTAAACAACTTTATTAATGAATCATCACAATATAAAATCTAAATTATACAATGAATTTCACAAAGTAGAAATTATTATTTATTATTTAATGTATCTTAATTTAATAATTGATTAGAGTGATATCACATTTCAGCTTGTAAATATGTTCGGAAACGTAAATAACTTAAAGATATTTAAGATTTTTTTTTCATGGTCACACTGATTCAATATCCAAAATGTCGGACCGTTTTTTCATTTTCCCATAAGAGCAATGTAACGTTATCAAAGGTGACGCTAGGTGATTTCATTTATTCTGTGATATCACTCTAATCAAAAGTTATAATGTTCGGAGTTCTAGATTTTTCAAAAGCAGTAATTTTGTCTGTTGAGCAATATTTTTTACAAAAACGACGTTCCTATGGAAGTTTGAATATTGTTTAGGACGTTTATGAATATAAAACTCTTCCATGACGCAAACAAAAAAACAAAATAATAAGAAAAATGAAATGGTTCACGGCGTCTCGTAAATAAAACAAATATTGAAGAAAAAAAAAAATATATATATATATATATATATATATATATATATATATAAATATATATATATATACATTATAATATTTAATAACAAACTATATAGATATATACATAAATAATTAATGCAAAATAAAAATGTGGTAGGTAAGTATAAATTCAAAAAATTTACGAATAGCATAAAATCCACGTCCAACTCGTACAAGCGTCGAAAGCAGAGAACCTTTGTGTTCTATGATTTCTATGGTCTCGCCGAGAAAAAACCGTTACGAACAGTGTTTTTAAACGCAACATAAATATGAAAAACATTAATATTCGATGTGTGGTCACACTGATTCAATATCCAATATGTCGGACGATTTTTCGGGCGGCCAAGGTGACGCTTCTGATTTCATTTATTCTGTGGTTAAATTACTTAAAAGTAATAAGATAAAATAAAACAGGCATATCTACATTACAATAAATGTCTTCATATAATGAAGACAAAATTAACTGTATACATATTTAAAATAATTTAATATTTACACTAGTTAATTGTAATTTATTTTTAAAAAGTAGAAATTATTTATTTTTAGTTATTAATTATATGTTTTTGCTATTGAACTGCTCCAATATTGTTGAAATACTCACAATATTTATTTCTTATATCTTTACTAGTAGTTGTGCTATTTCTTTGTTGACAAGATTCTAACGAAATAAGTTGTTGGTTATTATTTCTCCAACTCCCTGGACGGACTTGTCCAGAACAAGTATCTTCGAAGTCAAAACTATCTTGTAAAAATGTTTGTGTATTCTTTTGTCTTAAAAAGTTATGCAAATAACAACATGCTAATATAATTGTAGATGTTTTATCTAGACTTCAATTTATTGCATTTAATAAAATTCGAAAACGGGAAAACAATATTCCAAATGCATTTTCTACAATGCGACGAGCCCTTGACAACCGATAATTAAAAATACGTTGTTCTCTAGTCATGTTCCTCAAAGGGTAAGGTTTCATAATATTTTCTGTTAGAGGGAAAGCATCATCAGCTACAAAAACAAATGGTAACTTAATGTTACTTTTAGGTAGGAAATCTGGTTCTGGAATTCTCAATTTGTTGTCTTTGTGTTTTTGATAAAATGAAGTATTTGAAGATACTCCTCCATCAGAGACACGTCCTTTTGCACCGACATCAATCATAATAAACTCATAATTTGCATTAACTACTGCCATCAAAACTAAGCTGAATGTTTGTTTGTAATTATAGTAATATCATTGATTTTATAATAGACAGATGAGCAACGCTGTAGAAAAAACCGGTCGCCAATTCCGGACTGTCAGCCATTATAGAGCGCTGTAGTCGACGACTGTCAGCGGTGCGGTGTACACCTCTCCATACTATGGCAGGGTGTTAAATTTCCATGTACCCCACTAGTCTCTACTCTCTAGACTCTAGACTATATATAACTTATCAGTAAACAATTTTAATAATATCATTTATTTTATAGATTGTTATATAAATACTACATAATATCTATTATAAAACCAATGATATTAATGGTATTATTATTACTGATATAATATGAATTGTAAAACAGGACTGTGGTTAACTATGATAACCGACTACACTAATTATTGTCTATCGATTGTCATTCGAAAAGGCAACACTTATGTTCTTAATGTTATATTTCTTATTTCAAACGTTTTCGTGTTACAAATAACAATATTGATCATGCCTGGAAATAAGTGCCAATATTTTAATTGCCTTAAAACAACAATACAGTTTCCCAACCTTAAACCTAAGTATGTTTCGATTTCCCAAAGATGAAGTCAGAAGTGAAGTATGGGTACTGAACTGTGGTATGTATTATTTAATTAATTAAAATTATTTTTCATACAATTTTTTTAATTTAAATTAAAAATTGTCTTCTATAGGAAATATTAATCTACTGTCGCTTTCGAAAGAAAAATTGCATAATAAATATCTTTGTCAGGAACATTTTAGTCCCGATGATTTTATAAATCAAAATAAAAAAAAAAAAATTAAAGCCAACAGCTGTTCCTTACGAATATCATTCGGAAAAACAACCATCTACATCATCCGGTAAGAAATAATGATGAGTACTTTATTTAATTATTAGTGCCGCAATAACCGGATGTGTTGGGTGTGTTAAACACATGAGCCCAGGGCCCCAACCTATAATGGGGGGGGGGGCAATGATAAAAATCGATTTTTTTATATTGTTGTAACTCGAAAACAAATCATTGTAAACATTTGAAATTTTCACTAAATGTTTATATTAGCGTTATCTATATACGGTTAAATTTTTAAAAATATTATGGTTTTTTTTTTTAGCTATTTGTAGACAACTGGAATTTTCGATTTTTTAAGGAATATTTTTTTTGAAAAGTCTATAAAACAATTTTAGATGCCCAAAAAAAACTTGAAAATTTAATACAAGATTTCTTATAGATCGTTCTTATTGTAGGTAAAAAAAATCAAAAACCGTTAGTGACAATTATTTTTTTTTATAAATAAAGTAGTTTATAATAAAGTTCAAATTTTTACGAAATATGTCAAAATCCCAAAAATTTGCAAGTAATTTTGTAATTAAAAATTCATAAAATTGTTTGTATTCATATCTATCTAAGGCTAAAAAATTCAACATTAGGTTTTCCATAAGTTTTCCTTTAAATAAAAAACTCGATGCGTCATTATAGGAAAAAAATAATTTAAAATGAATAAGAAAGGCTACATGTTATTATATTTATTTATTTTTAAATACCTGTAATCTATATGTGTTTAATTATGCTAACCTTATTTTGTATGAATAAAAACTCAAATTCCAAAATATATATATATATACGTATTAGAATTATTAAGTTAAAAATACGATGTAGGGCCTTGTATTATATTTTAAGTATTTTAATACATAAACTATTTAATTTAAATATTTTATGAATTTTTAACTTCAAAATAATTTTCATATACCTATTCATGATTTTTCTATTTGATGTTAAAATGTTTATAAAAAAAAATGTATGCCCGTGTATTTTTAATATTTTAAAGCAGCAATAATTATTTCATCCACATTTTACGAAAAAAAGCTGAAAATACTAAGATAACTAAAATTAATTATATCTTTAAACAATTTTTTTTATGTTTTTAAAAAAGGTAACTTGTCTTCAGTTGAAATTGCAGAACCAGATAAATTAACATTATTGACTCCAACTAAAACTTATGTAAGATCTAGAAGTGATGTAGTAGAATTAGTATTCCCTAGTCCTTCTTCAATTACATCCACTCCACAAAAAAATAAAATATCCAAAATCATTGATATGCCAAGTCTGAGTTTAAAAAGAAAAATAAATTATGAAATCGATAATGATTCACCTAGAAAAATTAAGCTAAAACAATCACTAAAACAAAAGTCAAAAATTATTCGTAATAAAAACAGTCATATTTCTAAATTAAAGATGTCAGTTTCTAAAATTAAGACCCATAATAATATAAAAAATGTAATACATACACACAGATTCCCATCTTGCAATTCTAGGGCTTTGGTCACTATGCAGCTTAAAAATAAACGTCAACCATGGACGAAAGAAGAAAAAAATCAATCTTTAAATCTTTTTTATAAATCGCCGACTGCTTATAAATTTTTAAGATTACAAAAAATTAATTTACCAGCTCCTTCGACAATTCGACGATGGATTGGGCAGTCTAAATATTTACCGGGTTTTGATGATTTATTTTTAAGTCATATTAAAAAAAAATTTGAGCAAAAATGTTATAGGGAAAAAGCGTGTACTGTTAGTTTCGACGAAATGTATATTAAAGAGTTTCTAGAATATTCCAAAGACTATGATTTTATTGAGGGATTTCAAGACTTAGGTTCTTATGGTAGGTCGAATAAAAGTGCTAATTGCGTTTTAGTGTTTATGGCTCGTGGTATTTACTCCATGTGGAAGTTTCCTATTGCGTATTTCCTTACACACTCGACCATTAATAAAACAATTCTAAAAAATTTAATAATCGATGTTTTAAATAACTTAATTGATGTTGGTTTGTGCCCGAAACTTATAGTATGCGACCAAGGCACAACCAACCAAAGCGCTTTGAAATTATTAAATATTTCCGAAGATTATCCGTTTTTTTTTGTTAATGGTTATAAAATATTTTCTATATTTGACGTTCCTCACTTACTTAAAAGCGTACGCAACAATTTTATCGAGGCTTGCTTTCAAAAAAATGATAAAATTTTTTCATTTAAAGATATAAAAGATACATATCAATTGGACAAATTAAATAAAAAAAGTAAAGCTCTTTTTAAAATCACAGATGCGCACATCCACCCTTCTTCTTTTCAAAAAATGCGTGTAAAATTGGCATGTCAATTACTGAGTAATTCTATGGCAGCAACCATCCGTACATGCGTAGCAACTGGTCAACTCCGTAGCAAAACTGCAATAGATACTGCAGATTTCGTTCAATTTATGAATAATTTATTTGATTGTTTGAATAGTAGGTCGCTTTATAGTAGTTATCCTTATAATTGTGCATTAACTCACTCAGGAAATGTTAAAACATTTTTATTAGACGCTCTAAACTATTTTTCAAATTTAAAAAAAATTAAAAACGGAAAAATTTCGCAACCACCATGTTTTAAAGGATTCTCGCAAAGTATTAAAGGTATTCTTCAGTTTTTCGAAGAAGAAAAATCAAACGACGTATCATTCATTTTAACAAATCGGTTAAATCAAGATGCTCTGGAAAATGCATTTAGTATTTTTAGACAAAAAGGGGGGTATAATAAAAATCCAACATCTCGTACTATAAGAACTTCTTTTAGAAGCATTTGTATATTTTCCTTATGTGCACCAAAAGGGACTAATTGTGAAGAAACGCAAGAAACAGATGACTTTAATGTAATAATCGACCCAGTAATTAATGTACCTATATCATCTTTAGGTAATGAAATAAATGAAACGGATTCTAGTTGTAGTGATACTGAATCGATTATTTCATCTAATTCATCAACGTTGCCTTTTGATCAAAACCAAATTACAAAAGTCACCTTAGAGGACTGTTCAGTAACGTATTTTGCCGGATACCTTGCCAATAAATGCATAAGAAAATTCAACTATCAGTTTTGCCAAAATAATTTTTTAACTAGTAAAGATTTAAATGAAAAAAATCAAATTCTTTTAATAAATAAAAACTATAGTTCTTTCAAAAATGATAATACCGGACTTAAGGCACCCTCTATTTCTTTTAATAAAATAATTAATCATAGTTTGGATATTTTTGAAAATTATTCCTTTAAAAAAAAACTTCGTTTTAAATTAATGCAAAAAATAAAAGTGGATGTTTTAATAAGCCAGTGGTTAAATGATGGTAACGATTGTAATTGTAAAGAACATAGGTTATTCATCATTGATCACTTATTAATATGTAAAATATTTAAAAAAAACTCAAACAATTTCTACTACATCACAACTAGCAAAAGTATCAAAATTAAAAATTTTGAATCATATTTAATTTCATAATTCGTTGCTTTTTTATCTTTGTTATTATATAATTTGTAAATTGTTATGATGTCAAGATTGCATTTATTAATTATTTATTTGAATTAATATTATTATTATTATTAAGTTTCTTTTTATAATTATTTATATTTTATTATTCATCATTATATATTTTATATTTATTTGTTTGAATAATTATTATTCTTATTTAATTTCTGTTTTATGATTATATTTAATTATTTGAATAAATATTGTTATTATAATTTCTGGGTTTTCATTCTTATTCCTTCATTAGTAATTTAAGCTTGTTTTTTAATTTTTTTTAATTTTGTATTTTACCAACCTACTATTCAAATATTATTAAACCTTTGCTCTGGAATCGAATCAATGGAAATGCCGAAACGGAATGAATATTGTTTTTGTAAGGAATATAAATTAATTCTTTTTTTGGTTTGTAGAGGATAATATTTTTTAGGAAATGACATTGACATATCGGTTTTATATTTTATTATTATTTTATTTTGTTATGACTTTCAAAATGAAAAAAAAATAGTCATACCCTCAAAAATATTATTCTCTATCGTTTTTGTAATGGGTGATTTTACTTTGAGATTACTCAAAAACATAAAAAACATGATTTTGCGTAGATACGTTTTGTCTATTACTACGGTTACATGCACAGCTAAAACCGATTTAACTTAATTCGAATTAGTTAACTCCCGGAGTTAAATGCATGTAAACGGCTGTTAATTCGATTTAAAATCAATTCGGTTTACCTAAAACGGTTAGTTAATTCACATTTGAAATGCGCATTGGAAATAACTCCGGGAGTACAAAATGCATGTAAACGGATCACACCACAACAACCGAATCAGGATTGCGATATCAGTTATAAATAGTCATTAATTCATTATTTTATTATGTGATAATAATTTAGTGATAATAATAAGTGTGGTCCGATAATATCGTATTACCATTATCTTATCTTCTTATATAATAAAACGTGTTGGTAAACATAACCTCAATTTTACTACTATTTTATAAAGGCCGTTTTTTCCTTTTTCTCATACTATAAAATTCCGTTCTCATTTGAAATATTCTGTCCCCGTCCCCGGACGTCGTTTTACGCGTTCGCGCGCCCAAAAAAGGTCAATTTTTCATTTTTCCTTTTGAAAAAGAAATTGCCCCGTGATCGTTTCCCGCCAATTCGCACTACTCTATGTCTTCTGTTGATAACGCGGCCCCGTGTTATCTGTTATTCTCCGTGCTTTTGTCTTATATCGTATATTCGTATTACTTTTGTCGTAATAATTATATATTAAAAACTAATAATTCACTCTACTACTCGAGTTTTTATCGTGTATTCGTGTTTTATTATAAGTTTACGCAAATTTACGCGAAAAAAATTCACGCGTTTTTGTAGTTTTTTGTTCGTACCACTATATTGTTATGATATATATATTGTTATTATATTATATGTGTACTACTCGAGTTTTATCGTGTTTTGTACGTTGTTTTCTTAATAAAAATGTTTTAAACTACTATTTAGTTTGTAATCCTATATAGTTAGTATCCTATATAATAATATATTATATGATTTACCGTGTACGTCTTTTATACAAAGTGTACTCATATAAGTGTTTTGTGATTTTTTGTACCTCTAGAGTACTCGAGAAATAATAGTAAATAATATATTAATAATTTAATATCGTATATTCGTATTACTTTTGTCGTATATTATATATTAAAAACTAATAATTCACTCTACTACTCGAGTTTTTATCGTGTATTCGTGTTTTATTATACGTTTTACGCTAATTTACGCGTAATATATTTTTTTTTTGTAGTTTTTTGTTCGTTATACCATGTCATATATATATATATATATTGATCGTTTTGTAGTTTCTTGCTGTCCACCGGTTATTATTACTCATAATGAATGATTTACTAAGTAAGTATTGAATAAGTTACTTTGTTACTAATGACAGAATTGGTCATGAGAGTGTTAGGCTTTTGCAAAAAATAAATACAAATACTTTCTAGGTTCTGTTAATATTCGTGTTCGGTAGGTAGTTCCTATCTGTGTATTACAACGCCGACTTTTAAAACACTGTATTCAATTTATTTATTCAATTATCGATTATTTACAGTTTGTGTTAGAGATGATCCAGGAAATACTAAATATTATGAAAACATATTATTATTTGACTCTTTCTATTTCTTTTATATAATAATTTATATATTAAATCAGATATCGTCTTAATTATTTTCTTCTGTATATATAAACCATTTAGTTCAAAATAATAATTTATAGGTCGGCTTTTGTCTTTTGGTGTGAAGACCATTGACCAATGATATCGGGTACCTACACATCGGACATTTCTGCTGGACCTATTATATGCTACAAACACACTGTGTATGAGTAACTAAAGGAAATTGAATATTTATACTGTTTTATTAAATAGAAAATACTCTAATTCGACTCCGTAGGTACCTATAATTCGAGTGGTACAGATTATATCAAAACACAAAATGTATGTAACAGTACCTAATTCTAGGATAAAATTGTAATTGCATGAATTATGACTGTTGAATTTCTCTTAAAACACACTCTTACATATTATCATGGTAGTAAATATGCAAATAGTTAATTATCTGTGTTTGTCGATTTTAAACTAATCAAAATACTTTTACAATGGTAAGTGAAAATTTAAAAAATATACCTACTATAACCGTCTACGAATCAAAGCGTTATATTAAATAATTATATTATTTTAGCTCAACTAACCACTGATTTTGATTGTGGTGAAATAAATTTACAAATAGTCCAACGCCATTATATTATTTCTTAAATACCAGTCATATATTAATTAACATTTTAATTTGGTTATTTGATGATAAGTTGAAAATGTGAAATACATTTGCAATTTTGGGTGTCATAAACAATACCTACTTACTATTAAATTGTATACTTTTATCTCTTAATATAAAATAATCTTAAATAATATAAAACAATTTCCTCTCGGTTTGTGTTTTTTGATAGTATTATTATTTTTGATGAATACTTACTCACTAATAACATGTCTGATTCGACAAAAAGTAAAAGTATACCTATATTATTTAATTATATTATATTTATGTTATACAAAATAGTTTTTATTTTTTTCAATGGATAAAAAGTTTTTAAGAAAAACGTTTCTGCTGTACCTATTATATTATGTAAAATTGAATATTTACACTGTTTTATTAAATAGAATACTTTTAGGTACCATAGAATTATAAACTACTTACCATTAAAGAATCTACTTACCATTACATTGGATACATTATCTCATTAATATAATTTGCCCTCAGTTTGTGTCACCAAAAATGTTCATACACATAATATGTTTTTCGATAGTATTATTATTTTTTTAATACTCAATAATAACATGACATACGTCGTGTCTTATTCAACACAAAAAAAGTATACGGTATACCTATATTGTTGAATTATTTATACAAAATGTTTTTTTATTTATTGTATATGTTTTTTATTTATTATAGGTACCTGTTTGTTGTGATTTCAACTCATTAATACTATGGTCGCCTTACAAAAATTATACCCACAAAACGTTAAAAAATTATATTAATTGTCCATACATAATTTTTTTTCAGAATCTGATTGTACTTATTAACTGCTGTATTCAACTACAATACGTTATCGAGTAGTCACAATAAGAGCTTTCCACGTCTAAAAAAACTAATTTCCACAATACTAACAATGTTAGGGTTATTGTTATAAACAAAACCGTATATGTAAATGTATACTTTTTTTTTTTTTTGTATAAACCTTTTAATAAATACTGATTGCTATTTTCAATTGTAAATTGTAGTTAGAACTATTATGTGAAAATGCTATAGTAAATACTCAATTGACCCGTACCTTATCGGCTTTTGTCTATGGTAATATACATTTACAATAAAAATGATTTTATCTTAGCAAAATTGGGTATAATATATTTTGACCAGACCTAAGTAGCTGTTTAAAAAATGGTTAACATGTTAGTTCATAATTTTGATTCAACTTGCATCTCTTTGCTTGATTTTATATGAAAATAATATATAATAATAATTAAGTTGATAGTAACTTCCATTGCCCTTATCCAACTCACATGAATAAATCTAATCAAATCTGTTTGCATTTACTGTTTGGTACAGTAATTACAGTCATTTTATACAAATTTATTTATTTATGTTTATTGTGGAGCACTCAAATTTTCTTACGGTGAGTAAAAATAATGTTCATTACATCAACTGAGCTTTACAAAGAATTTTATTAATTTAGGCACATTCATCATTTTTAAAACACTGTTTTATTTACACTTTCTATTTGAACATTTCTTTGCATTTCATTTTATTATAATAAAAATATAAAGTTGATCTTTTTCAACTATAATAATGTTTAAACAAAATTTTTTGCAGGAATTGTGTTCACTAACTTATTGCAGTATTAGTGTCTTAAAGTTTAGTCGTAGAAATTTCATAACAATTATCCACCCATGTAGAATATAAACCATTTTTGATAGTGGTGAAATACATTGGCTATGATGTGTAAGACCTTTAGGTATTTAGTATTTATAAGTAAGTTTTCAATATTCAATATTAACTTCTAGACATAACCCATATACGTGAAATCGAGACGTTAAACCTAACCTGTATGCTACTTTCGACGATGTCTCGGCCGAATAAATAACTAAATAGCTTTTGTTTCCGAACCGACTGACCAGAATTATTCTATACGTCACTCCAATACACCAACCTCTAGACTTATCCTACACGCGTTCGATCTAGACGTTAAAAAAACTGGATCCTACTTACGGCGGCGTTCTCAATAACTAAAATATAAAAAAGATAAAAAATATCTCAAAATAGTTTTTTTTCCGTCCCGACTGACCAGAATTACTCTTTACATCACTCTAATAACCGACCTCTAGATTTATCCTCTATACGTTCATTGTATAAATGTGTGTTTTCAAAGAAAAACCGTATCCTACTTTCGTCGGTGTCCTGGCCGAGGAGCGGAGCTCCTCGAGCCGAACGCTTGGTATATATAATGTAAATACATTGATAATGTATCATTTTTGATACCGATAGTAGTTTTACAACGGCTCCTATTTTCCTCACTCTAATAAACCGACTTCTAGACACAACCCATATACGTTAAACCTAACGCTTTTCGCGGCGTCCCGGTAAAAAAAATTGATAATAAAGCGGAGCTCCTCGAGCCAAACATTTGGAATGACTCTCCCGCTTTTCGCAGTGTCCTGGTAAAAAAAAAATTGATAGTAGTTTTACAACGGCTCCCATTTTCGTCACTCTAATGAGCCGACTTCTAGACACAACCCATATACGTTAAATCGAGTAGTTAAACCTAACGCTTTCGGCGGTGTCCGTGTAAATAAAATTTATCATGTTTATACTTTTGATGTTTTGTGTTTTTTTGTGTTTTGTGATTTTTTGTACCTCTAGAGTACTCGAGAAATAATAGTAAATAATAGTTTCCCGCCCATTCGCACTACTCTCTGTCTTTTATTGATAACGCGGCCCCGTGTTATCTGTTATTCTCCGTGCTTTTGTCTTATATCGTATATTCGTATTTCGTATTACTTTTTTTAATATATAAACTAATAATTCACTCTACTACTCGAGTTTTTATCGCGTATTCGTGTTTTATTATATGTTTACGCAAATTTACGCGAAAAATTTTACGCGTTTTTGTAGTTTTTTGTTCGTACCACTATTGTTATTATTATTATTATTGTTATTATATTATATGTGTACTACTCGAGTTTTATCGTGTTGTGTACGTTTTTGCTATGTTTTTTTTCTTAATAAAAATGTTTTAAACTACTATTTAGTTTGTAATCCTATATAGTTAGTATCCTATATAATAATATATTATATGATTTAAACGCATTACGTTTGACCGTGTATCTTTTATACAAAGTGTACTCATATAAGTGTTTTGTGATTTTTTGTACCTCTAGAGTACTCGAGAAATAATAGTAAATTATATATTAATAATTTAATATCGTATATTCGTATTACTTTTGTCGTATATTATATATTAAAAACTAATAATTCACTCTACTACTCGAGTTTTTATCGTGTATTCGTGTTTTATTATACGTTTTACGCGTAATATATTTTTTTTTTTTAGTTTTTTGTTCGTTATACCATGTCATATACATATATTGATCGTTTTGTAGTTTCTTCCTGTCCACCGGTTATTATTACTCATAATGAATGATTTACTAAGTAAGTATTGAATTAAAACTAATGACAGAATTGGTCATGAGAGTGTTAGGCTTTTGCAAAAAATAAATACAAATACTTTCTAGGTTCTGTTAATATTCGTGTTCGGTAGGTAGTTCCTATCTGTGTATTATTAACACCGACTTTTAAAACACTGTATTCAATTTATTTATTCAATTATCGATTATTTACAGTTTGTGTTAGAGATGATCCAGGAAATACTAAATATTATGAAAACATATTATTATTTGACTCTTTCTATTTCTTTTATATAATTTATATATTAAATCAGATATCGTCTTAATTATTTTCTTCTGTATATAAACCATTTAGTTCAAAATAATAATTTATAGGTCGGCTTTTGTCTTTTGGTGTGAAGACCATTGACCAATGATATCGGGTACCTACACATCGGACATTTCTGCTGGACCTATTATATGCTACAAACACACTGTGTATGAGTAACTAAAGGAAATTGAATATTTATACTATTTATTAAATAGAAAATACTCTAATTCGACTCCGTAGGTACCTATAATTCGAGTGGTACATACTAAATGTATGTAACAGTACCTAATTCTAGGATAAAATTGTAATTGCATGAATTATGACTGTTGAATTTCTCTTAAAACACACTCTTACATATTATCATGGTAGTAAATATGCAAATAGTTAATTATCCGTGTTTGTCGATTTTAAACTAATCAAAATACTTTTACAATGGTAAGTGAAAATTTTAAAAAAATATACCTACTATAACCGTCTACGAATCAAAGCGTTATAATAAATAATTATATTATTTTAGCTGAACTAACCACTGATTTTGATTGTGGTGAAATAAATTTACAAATAGTCCAACGCCATTATATTATTTCTTAAATACCAGTCATATATTAATTAACATTTTAATTTGGTTATTTGATGATAAGTTGAAAATGTGAAATACATTTGCAATTTTGGGTGTCATAAACAATACCTACTTACTATTAAATTGTATACTTTTATCTCTTAATATAAAATAATAATTAATATAAAACAATTTCCTCTCGGTTTGTGTTTTTTGATAGTATTATTATTTTTGATGAATACTTACTCACTAATAACATGTCTGATTCGACACAAAGTAAAAGTATACCTATATTATTTAATTATATTATATATATATATATATATATATATATATATATATATATATATATATGTTATACAAAATAGTTTTTATTTTTTTCAATGGATAAAAAGTTTTTAAGAAAAACGTTTCTGCTGTACCTATTATATTATGTAAAATTGAATATTTACACTGTTTTATTAAATAGAATACTTTTAGGTACCATAGAATTATAAACTACTTACCATTAAAGAATCTACTTACCATTACATTGGATACTTTATCTCATTAATATAATTTGCCCTCAGTTTGTGTCACCAAAAATGTTCATACACATAATATGTTTTTCGATACTATTATTATTTTTTTAATACTCAATAATAACATGTCATACGTCGTGTCTTATTCAACACTAAAAAAGTATACGGTATACCTATATTGTTGAATTATTTATACAAAATGTTTTTTTTTTAGTTTTTTTATGGTATATCAGAATGCATTTTTCAGATTGTAGATTGTAGTTAGAACTATTATGTGAAAATGCTATAGTAAATACTCAATTGACCCGTACCTTATCGGCTTTTGTCTATGGTAATATACATTTACAATAAAAATGATTTTCTCTTAGCAAAATTGGGTATAATATATTTTGACCAGACCTAAGTAGCTGTTCAAAAAATGGTTAACATGTCAGTTCATAATTTTGATTCAACTTGCATCTCTTTGCTTGATTTTATATAAAAATAATATATAATAATAATTAAGTTGATAGTTACTTCCATTGCCCTTATCCAACTCACATGAATAAATCTAATCAAATCTGTTTGCATTTACTGTTTGATACTGTAATTACAGTCAATTTATACAAATTTATTTATTTATGTTTATTGTGGAGCACTCAAATTTTCTTACGGTGAGTAAAAATAATGTTCATTACATCAACTGAGCTTTACAAGAATTTTATTAATTTAGGCACATTCATCATTTTTAAACACTGTTTTATTTACACTTTCTATTTGAACATTTCTTTGCATTTCATTTCATTATCGTAAAAATATAAAGTTGATCTTTTTCAACTATAATAATGTTTAAACAAAATTTTTTGCAGGAATTGTGTTCACTAACTTATTACAGTATTAGTGTCTTAAAGTTTAGTCGTAGAAATTTTCATAACAAATATCCACCCATGTAGAATATAAACCATTTTTGATAGTGGTGAAATACATTGGCTATGATGTGTAAGACCTTTAGGTATTTAGTATTTATAAGTAAGTTTTCAATATTAACTTCTAGACATAACCCATATACGTGAAATCGAGACGTTAAACCTAACCTGCATGCTACTGTCGACGATGTCTTGGCCGAATAAATAACTAAATAGCTTTTGTTTCCGAACCGACTGACCAGAATTATTCTATACGTCACTCCAATACACCAACCTCTAGACTTATCCTACACGCGTTCGATCTAGACGTTAAAAAAACTGTATCCCATATACGTTAAATCGAGTAGTTAAACCTAACGCTTTCGGCGGTGTCCGTGTAAATAAAATTTATCATGTTTATACTTTTGATCCCGAAAGGCGTTTCACACCGGCCATCACTCTAATAACCGACCTTTAGATTTATCCTCTATACGTTCATTGTATAATTGTGTGTTTTCAAAGAAAAACCGTATCCTACTTTCGTCGGTGTCCTGGCCGAGGAGCGGAGCTCCTCGAGCCGAACGCTTGGTATATATAATGTAAATACATTGATAATGTATCATTTTTGATACCTATAGTAGTTTTACAACGGCTCCTATTTTCCTCACTCTAATAAACCGACTTCTAGACACAACCCATATACGTGAAATCAGACGTTAAACCAAACCTGTATGCTACTTTCGACGATGTCTTGGCCGAATAAATAACTAAATAGCTTTTGTTTCCGAACCGACTGACCACAATTATTCTATACGTCACTCCAATACACCAACCTCTAGACTTATCCTACACGCGTTCGATCTAGACGATAAAAAAACTGTATCCTACTTACGGCGGCGTTCTCAATAACTTAAATATAAAAAAGATAAAAAATATCTCAAAATTGTTTTTTTTCCGTCCCGACTGACCAGAATTACTCTTTACATCACTCTAATAACCGACCTCTAGATTTATCCTCTATACGTTCATTGTATACATGTGTGTTTTCAAAGAAAAACCGTATCCTACTTTCGTCGGTGTCCTGGCCGAGGAGCGGAGCTCCTCGAGCCGAACGCTTGGTATATATAATGTAAATACATTGATAATGTATCATTTTTGATACCGATGGTAGTTTTACAACGGCTCCTATTTTCCTCACTCTAATAAACCGACTTCTAGACACAACCCATATACGTTAAACCTAACGCTTTTCGCGGCGTCCCGGTAAAAAAAATTGATAATAAAGCGGAGCTCCTCGAGCCAAACATTTGGAATGACTCTCCCGCTTTTCGCAGTGTCCTGGTAAAAAAAAAAATTGATAATAGTTTTACAACGGCTCCTATTTTCGTCACTCTAATGAGCCGACTTCTAGACACAACCCATATACGTTAAATCGAGTAGTTAAACCGAACGCTTTCTGCGGTGTCCGTGTAAATAAAATTTATCATGTTTATACTTTTGATCCCGAAAGGCGTTTCACACCGGCCATCACTCTAATAACCGACCTTTAGATTTATCCTCTATACGTTCATTGTATAATTGTGTGTTTTCAAAGAAAAACCGTATCCTACTTTCGTCGGTGTCCTGGCCGAGGAGCGGAGCTCCTCGAGCCGAACGCTTGGTATATATAATGTAAATACATTGATAATGTATCATTTTTGATACCGATAGTAGTTTTACAACGGCTCCTATTTTCCTCACTCTAATAAACCGACTTCTAGACACAACCCATATACGTGAAATCAGACGTTAAACCAAACCTGTATGCTACTTTCGACGATGTCTTGGCCGAATAAATAACTAAATAGCTTTTGTTTCCGAACCGACTGACCACAATTATTCTATACGTCACTCCAATACACCAACCTCTAGACTTATCCTACACGCGTTCGATCTAGACGTTAAAAAAACTGTATCCTACTTACGGCGGCGTTCTCAATAACTAAAATATAAAAAAGATAAAAAATATCTCAAAATTGTTTTTTTTCCGTCCCGACTGACCAGAATTACTCTTTACATCACTCTAATAACCGACCTCTAGATTTATCCTCTATACGTTCATTGTATACATGTGTGTTTTCAAAGAAAAACCGTATCCTACTTTCGTCGGTGTCCTGGCCGAGGAGCGGAGCTCCTCGAGCTGAACGCTTGGTATATATAATGTAAATACATTGATAATGTATCATTTTTGATACCGATAGTAGTTTTACAACGGCTCCTATTTTCCTCACTCTAATAAACCGACTTCTAGATTCAACTCATATACGTTAAACCTAACGCTTTTCGCGGCGTCCCGGTAAAAAAAATTGATAATAAAGCGGAGCTCCTCGAGCCAAACATTTGGAATGACTCTCCCGCTTTTCGCAGTGTCCTGGTAAAAAAACTCTAATGAGCCGACTTCTAGACACAACCCATATACGTTAAATCGAGTAGTTAAACCTAACGCTTTCGGCGGTGTCCGTGTAAATAAAATTTATCATGTTTATACTTTTGATCCCGAAAGGCGTTTCACCGGCAGCTAGTCTTATACTATAAAACGGTAAGGTAAACATAACCTCAAAAAAGTACACTATTTTTTAAACGCCGTTTTTTCCTTTTTCTCATACTATAAAATTCCGTTCTCTTTTAAAATATTCTCTCTCCGTCTCCGGACGTCGTTTTACGCGTTCGCGCGCCCAAAAAAGGTCCATTTTTCATTTTTCCTTTTGAAAAAAAACGTGCCCCGTGATCGTTTCCCGCCAATTCGCACTACTCTATGTCGTCTGTTGATAACGCGGCCCCGTGTATCGTGATAACGTTGCTTTTGTCTTATATTACTTTTGTCGTAATAATTATATATTAAAAACTAATAATTCACTCTACTACTCGAGTTTTTATCGTGTATTCGTGTTTTATTATATGTTTACGCAAATTTACGCGAAAAAAATTTGCGCGTTTTTGTAGTTTTTTGTTATTATTTATTTTGTAATATTATATGTGTACTACTCGAGTTTTATCGTGTTCTGTACGTTTTTGCTATGTTTTTTTCTTAATAAAAATGTTTTAAACTACTATTTAGTTTGTAATCCTATATAGTTAGTATCCTACATAAAATATATTATATGATCTAAACGCATTACGTTTGACCGTGTACGTCTTTTATACAAAGTGTACTCATATAAGTGTTTTGTGATTTTTTGTACCTCTAGAGTACTCGAGAAATAATAGTAAATAATATATTAATAATTTAATATCGTATATTCGTATTACTTTTGTCGTATATTATATATTAAAAACTAATAATTCACTCTACTACTCGAGTTTTTATCGTGTATTCGTGTTTTATTATACGTTTTACGCTAATTTACGCGTAATATTTTTTTTTTTTGTAGTTTTTTGTTCGTTATACCATGTCATATATATATATATATATATATTGATCGTTTTGTAGTTTCTTGCTGTCCACCGGTTATTATTACTCATAATGAATGATTTACTAAGTAAGTATTGAATAAGTTACTTTGTTACTAATGACAGAATTGGTCATGAGAGTGTTAGGCTTTTGCAAAAAATAAATACAAATACTTTCTAGGTTCTGTTAATATTCGTGTTCGGTAGGTAGTTCCTATCTGTGTATTATTAACACCGACTTTTAAAACACTGTATTCAATTTATTTATTCAATTATCGATTATTTACAGTTTGTGTTAGAGATGATCCAGGAAATACTAAATATTATGAAAACATATTATTATTTGACTCTTTCTATTTCTTTTATATAATAATTTATATATTAAATCAGATATCGTCTTAATTATTTTCTTCTGTATATAAACCATTTAGTTCAAAATAATAATTTATAGGTCGGCTTTTGTCTTTTGGTGTGAAGACCATTGACCAATGATATCGGGTACCTACACATCGGACATTTCTGCTGGACCTATTATATGCTACAAACACACTGTGTATGAGTAACTAAAGGAAATTGAATATTTATACTGTTTTATTAAATAGAAAATACTCTAATTCGACTCCGTAGGTACCTATAATTCGAGTGGTACATCAAAACAAAATGTATGTAACAGTACCTAATTCTAGGATAAAATTGTAATTGCATGAATTATGACTGTTGAATTTCTCTTAAAACACACTCTTACATATTATCATGGTAGTAAATATGCAAATAGTTAATTATCCGTGTTTGTCGATTTTAAACTAATCAAAATACTTTTACAATGGTAAGTGAAAATTTAAAAAATATACCTACTACTATAACCGTCTACGAATCAAAGCGTTATAATAAATAATTATATTATTTTAGCTGAACTAACCACTGATTTTGATTGTGGTGAAATAAATTTACAAATAGTCCAACGCCATTATATTATTTCTTAAATACCAGTCATATATTAATTAACATTTTAATTTGGTTATTTGATGATAAGTTGAAAATGTGAAATACATTTGCAATTTTGGGTGTCATAAACAATACCTACTTACTATTAAATTGTATACTTTTATCTCTTAATATAAAATAATAATTAATATAAAACAATTTCCTCTCGGTTTGTGTTTTTTGATAGTATTATTATTTTTGATGAATACTTACTCACTAATAACATGTCTGATTCGACACAAAGTAAAAGTATACCTATATTATTTAATTATATTATATATGTTATACAAAATAGTTTTTATTTTTTTCAATGGATAAAAAGTTTTTAAGAAAAACGTTTCTGCTGTACCTATTATATTATGTAAAATTGAATATTTACACTGTTTTATTAAATAGAATACTTTTAGGTACCATAGAATTATAAACTACTTACCATTAAAGAATCTACTTACCATTACATTGGATACTTTATCTCATTAATATAATTTGCCCTCAGTTTGTGTCACCAAAAATGTTCATACACATAATATGTTTTTCGATAGTATTATTATTTTTTTAATACTCAATAATAACATGTCATACGTCGTGTCTTATTCAACACAAAAAAAGTATACGGTATACCTATATTGTTGAATTATTTATACAAAATGTTTTTTTTTTTTTTTATGGTATATCCGAATGCATTTTTCAGATTGTTGGTTCTGTGCTAGAACTGAATTAGAATACTTTCAATAAATTACCTTTTCAGCAATTATCACACTTTTTATAGCTGGCTATGATACAGCTTTGCAATATCATTCGCCTTTAATTAATTTTATGTTTTAAAGTACATAATGTTAATGTTATGATGCAATAACATACAGAATTTTTTTATTTCACATTTCCACACACAATGACTCTATCACATCTATGATATTTAAATACCTTTTTTTCCCTTCGTTTTACTTAAAGCGTTTCATTATTATAGGTACCTGTTTGTTGTGATTTCAACTCATTAATACTATGGTCGCCTTACAAAAATTATACCCACAAAACGTTAAAAAATTATATTAATTGTACATACATAATTTTTTTTCAGAATCTGATTGTACTTATTAACTGCTGTATTCAACTACAATACGTTATCGAGTAGTCACAATAAGAGCTTTCCACGTCTAAAAAAACTAATTTCCACAATACTAACAATGTTAGGGTTATTGTTATAAAAAAAACCGTATATGTAAATGTATACTTTTTTTTTTTTGTATAAACCTTTTAATAAATACTGATTGCTATTTTCAATTGTAAATTGTAGTTAGAACTATTATGTGAAAATGCTATAGTAAATACTCAATTGACCCGTGCCTTATTGGCTTTTGTCTATGGTAATATATACATTTACAATAAAAATGATTTTCTCTTGGGAAAATGGGTATCATATATTTTGACCAGACTTATGTAGCTATTCAAAAAATGTATGAAATGTTAGTTTATAATTTTGATTCAATCTATAGTAATTTATTAGTAAAAAAAATTTTCATTATATGTTCACCTTCATTTTTAAAAACACTGTTTTATTAACACTTTCTGTATGAACCTTTTGTTTCATTTTATTTTATTATCAAAATATATAAAGTTGATATTTTTTCAACTATAATAATGTTTAAACAATAGTTCACTAACTTATTGCATTATTAGTGTCTTAAAGTTTTTTTTAAGTAAGCTTGGTTTAGTTGTAGAAATTTTCATAACAATTATTATTCATTACTCGACTACATATAATTATTATGTTAAATACAAAATATTAAGAGATTTTTAGTGCATATTTTTTTTTTTTAGATTTTGTTAAATTTTTTCAAGTTAAATTCTTATTTTTCATTTTTTCGTGCCATTTATAGCGCATATTTGGAATTTTTAAGTGCATAACTTCAGAGCCCTGAATTATGATTCTTTAGAAAACACTAATTGTAAATTGTAGTTAGAACTATTATGTGAAAATGCTATAGTAAATACTCAATTGACCCGTACTTTATCGGCTTTTGTCTATGGTAATATACATTTACAATAAAAATGATTTTCTCTTAGCAAAATTGGGTATAATATATTTTGACCAGACCTAAGTAGCTGTTCAAAAAATGGTTAACATGTTAGTTCATAATTTTGATTCAACTTGCATCTCTTTGCTTGATTTTATATAAAAATAATATATAATAATAATTAAGTTGATAGTTACTTCCATTGCCCTTATCCAACTCACATGAATAAATCTAATCAAATCTGTTTGCATTTACTGTTTGGTACTGTAATTACAGTCGATTTATACAAATTTATTTATTTATGTTTATTGTGGAGCACTCAAATTTTCTTACGGTGAGTAAAAATAATGTTCATTACATCAACTGAGCTTTACAAAGAATTTTATTAATTTAGGCACATTCATCATTTTTAAAACACTGTTTTATTTACACTTTCTATTTGAACATTTCTTTGCATTTCATTTCATTATCATAAAAATATAAAGTTGATCTTTTTCAACTATAATAATGTTTAAACAAAATTTTTTGCAGGAATTGTGTTCACTAACTTATTGCAGTATTAGTGTCTTAAAGTTTAGTCGTAGAAATTTTCATAACAATTATCCACCCATGTAGAATATAAACCATTTTTGATAGTGGTGAAATACATTGGCTATGATGTGTAAGACCTTTAGGTATTTAGTATTTATAAGTAAGTTTTCAATATTAACTTCTAGACATAACCCATATACGTGAAATCGAGACGTTAAACCTAACCTGTATGCTACTTTCGACGATGTCTTGGCCGAATAAATAACTAAATAGCTTTTGTTTCCGAACCGACTGACCAGAATTATTCTATACGTCACTCCAATACACCAACCTCTAGACTTATTAGGCTCCTATTTCCTCACTCTAATAAACCGACTTCTAGACACAACCCATATACGTTAAACCTAACGCTTTTCGCGGCGTCCCGGTAACAAAAAATTGATAATAAAGCGGAGCTCCTCGAGCCAAACATTTGGAATGACTCTCCCCCATTCCGCAGTGTCCTGGTATAAGAGAATTGATGGTTGTTTTCCAACGGCTCCTATTTTCGTCACTCTAATGAGCCGACTTCTAGACACAACCCATATACGTTAAATCGAGTAGTTAAACCTAACGCTTTCGGCGGTGTCCGTGTAAATAAAATTTATCATGTTTATACTTTTGATCCCGAAAGGCGTTTCACACCGGCCACTGAGGTTCTGTAATTATTCTATACGTCACACCAATACACCAACCTCTAGACTTATCCTATTCGCGTTCGATCTAGACGTTAAAAAAACTGTATGCTACTTACAGCGGCGTTCTCAATAACTAAAATATAAAAAAAAATATCTCAAAATAGTTTTTTTCCGTCCGACTGACCAGAATTACTCTTTACATCACTCAATATAACCGACCTCTAGATTTATCCTCTATACGTTCATTGTATAAATGTGTGTTTTCAAAGAAAAACCGTATCCTACTTTCGTCGGTGTCCTGGCCGAGGAGCGGAGCTCCTCGAGCCGAACGCTTGGTATATATAATGTAAATACATTGATAATGTATCATTTTGATACCGATAGTAGTTTTACAACGGCTCCTATTTTCCTCACTCTAATAAACCGACTTCTAGACACAACCCATATACGTTAAACCTAACGCTTTTCGCGGCGTCCCGGTAAAAATTGATAATAAAGCGGAGCTCCTCGAGCCAAACATTTGGAATGACTCTCCCGCTTTTCGCAGTGTCCTGGTAAAAAAAAAAATTGATAGTAGTTTTACAACGGCTCCTATTTTCGTCACTCTAATGAGCCGACTTCTAGACACAACCCATATACGTTAAATCGAGTAGTTAAACCTAACGCTTTCGGCGGTGTCCGTGTAAATAAAATTTATCATGTTTATACTTTTGATCCCGAAAGGCGTTTCACACCGGCCATCTAGACGTTAAAAAAACTGTATCCTACTTACAGCGGCGTTCTCAATAACTAAAATATAAAAAAGATAAAAAATATCTCAAAATAGTGTTTTTCCGTCCCGACTGACAGCAGAATTACTCTGTTTCATCACTCTAATAACCGACCTCTAGATTTATCCTCTATACGTTTATTGTATAAATGTGT